>JAEHOM010000635.1:0-10747 GCA_016433075.1 Hoplolaimus columbus | reverse complement strand
ACATTATTGTTGTTGTATGGTGTTGTGTTGCACCGCAACCGTGCCTAAAGGTGACGGTAATAAATAAATAAATAAATAAAATAAGCATTCTTCATTTTCTATTTTCTTACTTTCTCACAGGGGGACAGAGAGCAGAGAGAGAATAACAAAGAAAGGTGAAGGGTGAAGGCAAAGGAAATTTACTTTCTCATCTGAAAGCTGAAACGAAACAAAGGCAAAGGAAATTACTGTCTTGTCATTACTGCCAAATTATTTTGGCGAGATCAAATTTCAATAAGGTTAAAATAATCTGAAACGAAAGCAAAAGACTATAAAAATCCAAATATACAGTATATTCAAATTTAGGCGCTACTCTCACCGGCACTCCTCCTTCTCATCCAACAGCAACAACAAATGCTCACCATCATCGCGCATGCGCTGGTCGGCATCCTCGAGCGCACGTCGACACCACCTCCTCCAGCTCCGGTCCTACAGCAGAGCGACTCCTGGGAAGAGGCCGAGCGGCGCCGTTGTGTGGTTATGCAGAACGTCCAGGAGAGCCAGGCAGCTTCACCTTCCCAGCGCATCCACGAAGACCGTCAGCGTGTAAGTTCCATTCTTGATCAGTGCCAAATGGATGCGGGTTCTCCTGTCTCCATCTTTCGCATGGGCACCGCCGCGCCTGGCCGTCCGCGTCTCATCAAAGTTCAACTGGTGTCGTCGTCTGCTGCGCGCACCGTACTGGCAAACGCGAAGCTCCTCAAGGATGGGCCGTACAAACACGTGTCAATCAGGCCGTCCCTATCAAAGGAACAATTGGTTGCGAGGTCTAATTTGATAAAACGTTGCAAAGCGATCAGAGCTTCTGACCCCGAATCTGATTTAGTTTTGTACGCAAATCATTTAGTGTGCAAAAAGGACATTCCGGCCTTTAAGAAGGACAAGTCCTTTTGCCAATGTTGTGACATAATAGATTATTAACATTCAGTGCGGTCCAACACAAATTGTATTAAGAAAATTTACCAGAAACCACTGAAAACACTGAATGTTAAATGTTTTTATGTAAATAGTAGGAGTATTCAAAATAAAATTGATACATTATATTTTATGATGAAAAATAGTAGATATAACATTTTTGTAATAACTGAGACCTGGCTTACCGAAAAAGTGTTAGACTCATATGTAATTAAGGATACAGATTATAACATCATTAGGGCAGATAGGAGCAATAAGAAAGGAGGGGGACTAGCACTAATTATTACGAAAACTATTTCTTTTATTCACATCAAAACATTCGTAAATCAATTTTATGAAGTTCTTGCCTGTGACTTGTATAATACCGATTTAAACACAAAAGTACGATTAATTATCTTATATCGCCCACCCAAAATCTTAACTGTGGATCAAACACTTAAGTTTGTGGATATTTTGGTTGATATGCTATCAGTACCACATCAGACATTAATAATTGGGGATTTTAACCTCCCAAAAATCAATTATGACCAAAGTGATCCAATGACAAAAACAATTAAAAAATTTATGCAGGACTATGATCTAAACCAGTTAGTAACATTTCCCACAAGACAACAGGCATTTTTAGACCTAGTCCTAGCTACTGATAAGAATTTGATAAAGAATATTAAGCCATTAGATCATTTCGGTCATAATGGATGTTACTCAGACCACACACCTTTTGAATTCGAACTAAATATTAAGGACTCGGTAGTAGTTAATGAAACTAAGACTAATTTTCATAAAGCAAATTGGAGTTTAATCAATACACACCTCAGTAGGATATATTGGTTGGTAGAATTTTCTGAATGTACTGATATAAATTCTCTTGTAGCCAAATTTACATCAATCATTACCCATGTAATACAGATACTAATTCCAAAAACACATCAATCTCATTCTGGTTACCACTCTCCTCACATCCAAAAAATGATTAATTACAGAATGAGATTGAATCAACGGAACAGTACACCTGAAATAACAAATAAAATAAACAATATATCTCAAAAAATTGATACTGAAATTAATAAATATTTAAGGAATAGGGAAAAAAGAATACTAAGCAACAACACCACAAAGTATCGGTACATCGGAACAATTCTAAAACCAAAAAATGTAGGGATACCAACATTAATCAATGAAAATAGCGAACCCATTTTTAATGACAAAGGAAAAGCAGAACTCCTTTCCCAATTTTATCAAACAATTTTTGCACGAAATAAGCCAACACTAGCCAATGATGATGAACAATCAATTAATAGTAATACACTGAGCTATGTACATATCAATGTTGAAGATGTTTTCAATGCACTAAAAAGCTTAAAATCAAAGACGAATAAATCCCCAGATACCATTCCAGAAATTTTTCTAAAAAATTGTGCAATATCATTGGCATTTCCAATACATTATATTTACAATTACATTTTAATGACAGGATCATACCCTGATTCGTGGAAACGATCGATAATAACCCCCATACCAAAAGTTAAAAACTCACAAAACCCAAAAGACTACCGACCCATCTCTCTTTTATGTCCTATTTCTAAAGCCTTAGAACAAATATTACACAAGAGTATAAGCACTTTTGTGGAAAGTAACAAAATCATACCAGAAAATCAACATGGATTTAGACCTAAAAAATCCGTAATAACCCAGTTACTAGAAGTCAATAATGATATAACTAATGCGATAGAAGACAAAGAAATAGTAGATGTAATTTTTTTCGATTTTGAAAAAGCCTTTGATACGATTGACACGCATCAAAGGCTAATACAAAAGCTTGATAAAATTGGAATAAAAGGAGCATTGCTTAGATTACTTGCCAATTACCTACAAAACAGGAAATACACAGTAAAAGTGGGAAATTCATATTCAGAATATAAGGATATAAAAAATGGGGTCCCACAAGGCTCCGCCTTAGGACCGCTATTATTTCTAATATATATTTATGATCTCCCATCAGAATGTCAGACACCGGGGGTCCAACCTAAATTATTTGCTGATGATCTGAAAGCATATCATATATCAAAACCATCCAATGATTTTAATATTCCCCTTCAAAATTTTATAAATAAGCTGCAAATATATTGTGAGAATAACGGATTAAGTATGTCAGTTAGGGAAAAAATCAAAGTTATGCATATAGGAAATAAAAACCCAAATTTGAGATATACAATATTCCAGCAAGTAATACAGCCCGTAGAAAATGATCAAACGATTAGAGATTTAGGCCTGAATATATCAAATTCATTAAAATGGAATCAACACATAGATAAGATCATTACAAAAGCGACTAGGGTTTCCTTCTCAATTCTTAGATCGATAAAATCTCATGATCCAAAAATATTATTGCAATTATACAAGACATATGTAAGGCCTATTCTGGACTTCGGTACCCCAATTTACAACCCGGTATACAAGGGACTGATAGAAAAACTTGAAAAAATTCAAAAAACTTATCTTCGTATAGTTTATATGCGTTCTAACCCCCATCAAGAACCAGAAAATTATGACGACCTTTTAAAAATTTATAAGATAGATTCTCTCAGGATTCGAAGACTAAAAACGGATCTCATTTTATTTCATCAGTATATAAGAGGGGAGATTAAAATCAATACAAAACGAACAAATGTAGAAATCTACAGAAATAGATTGAGGGGACAACAATACAAAATAAGGCAAGCCAAGTCCTGTTATACAAATGTTAGAAATCATTCGTTTTTCATAAGAACATATAAAATGTATAACAAATTACCAGAATATCTTAAGCAAATAACATCCAAAGAGTTTCGTGTACTCCTACATAAATACCATGATCAATTCGACCTTAATAGTATTATTAACATCCCAATTTAGCATTTAATCACTTAAATCGCCTCCATATTTTGACGTGTCTGTTGTCGTGACATCCTTTTCCCATTGACATTATTGTTGTTGTATGGTGTTGTGTTGCACCGCAACCGTGCCTAAAGGTGACGGTAATAAATAAATAAATAAATTTACCCTAGGGGTCTGGGGCTGTCCTTCAATAATACAATCGCTTCCTTCCCTTAATACAATCGCTTCAATAATTATTCAAATAATTTTATTTTTATATTCTATAGACCCCGATTTTACAGAGGTGATGGGTAGAGGGTAATGCTAGGTATCTCAGTGGTCAAATGTCAAGGTGCTGGTACTGGTCAGTGACGGAAACGGGTACGAAAGCTGGTCGGAAGTGAGGGCAATCGGACGCAGAATTGGCCAACAAAACATTCACAAGTTCGCAGTCTCACTCAGCACGGGATACAGCAAGGAGGAGCTGACGGAGTACACGGGCGGACAAGCCGATCGGGTCTTTGTCGGCAAACAACAGAACGGGTGAGCGGGCGGATGGGTTGGCATTCATAGGACTTTTCCTTTTCAACTTACAGCACTTTATATTCAAAACGGAATTCCAATTAATCTCGAAATAAGTATCGATATTCAACAAATGAAGTGAACAAAGCTGTTTTTTTATCAGTTTCACTTTTTTTTTAATAATTAGCATATTTTAAGATTCAAACCGACGTTTCTGGCATTTATAAGTCAATGTCTCAACATCAACTTGCTGCCAACTGAAAAAGTGGTAAAATTAGAAAAGCTTATTATTTCTTCTAATGCATTTTTTTGCCAATTAAGACATTCCATGATGGGTTGGAGGAAAAAGCAATGGCAGCGGGCGAAATTGGAATTGGGAAAAAAACGACGTTAGGAACTGCAAATGAGATGAAAACGGCAGAACTTGAAAGCAGACAATTGGCATTTTCGGAACGGGAGAACAACCTGTCAGGTGAGGAGTTCAGCGGGCGAGCAACAGCGACAACTCGGCGGGTGCTCCCAATTCGGACGGCGAGTGTGCTGCTCAGAAAGGTTCATTCACCCATCTGGAAGGATGGGCGATGGATGGGTGGGTGGTATTGGGTGACCCTGTTAGGTTGCGTGATCAGCTGATCCCCCGCTCGCCCGATCTCAACTTTAACCGTCAAACCCATTTTTTTACCTGTTAGCAAACCACTTCCACCTCATCATCGGCCTCGTCATCCACCACCGAACGACCATCATCTTCCCCTATCGTGGTTGCCACAACCTCAATCTCCTCCACCTTAACAACGAACGACGCGAATGTATTCGGGATCAACAGAAGCTTAATGGCAAATGAGCTTCCTTCTGTCCCTTCTGTTGCGTTTGAACAAAGTGACCCTTTGGAGAAAGACGTTTCTTCGTCAGCTTTCCTTCGTGGTTCTGCTTCTGCTGTTGGATCTCAACGGCAGAATGGGTTTCTGGCTCCAACGTTCCAAAACAGCTCTTCTCGGCCTTCGCCCATGGCGTCATCAACAACAGTTGGAGCACCGGCGCCAACTGCGGAGATGGTCGGCACCAGCGAAGTGACGGAGAAACAACAGCAGCAACAGAGGACAACAGCAAAAGCAACGAAAACAACACCAAGTCAAACAAATTCGGCCGAACCAAAAAGCACATTTGGAGCTTCGGCAGCACAGACCACAGTGCAATTAGCCAAGGACGCCTTCCATAGTCAGTTGGGACAAAAGCGGACGGAATTTGTTGCTGATGAGCCGCCAAAAGACGTATTGTGGCCGACATTCGACAAAATTGGGAGGCCATTTCGGACCTTAAATTTGGTATGGAGCCGCTGAAAACAAAAGAGCCGCTCACGATGAATGACGCACCCATTCATTTTCAGTCGGCAATTCACGCCTCGGATGGCCAATCTAAACCCGACGGCCCAATCTCTTCTTCTTCACAAGCAGAATTCGTGCTGCTGGGTCCACATTTGGCACAGTTGACGTTAAATGGAGCAGAAGCAGCGCAACAATCGGCAGAAGAAGAAAAAGAGGAAAGTGTGACTCGGATGAGCAAAACTCGGACGGGAAATGGAAAAATTAATGCAAAGAGGCATGCAAACAAAAAGGATGCTGGGGAATGGGGAAACACATAAATGACATTTGACAACACAACAGCATTGATGGCTTTAATATTTTGAATCGATAAATACATGTATTGTAAAAAATAAATAAATACATGTATTGTTGTATACAACAGTACATTTAATTTAATTTATACACATATATGCACTGTATAATCACAGGCGCCCGGTTCCCGCTCCTATGTAACTAAAGTTCCAAAAATTTTGGGGGCCTTCCAAATCCAGCTGTGCGGGGGGATCCCACACCAGGGCTGGGCGAAACTCCGGCAAATCCTCGAAACGAACCAAAAAAAAATCGAAACGCGAAACTCGAAACAAAAAATGCAATTTTATGGGGTGTATTTTTTTTAATGTTTTTTTTTCAATTTTTATTTTTTAAAAGTCAGTATTTTTTTAGTCTTTACTTTAGTAGCCGGTAACCGGCGGCAGTCGGCGACAGCTGATATTTAGCTTTTTATCCGTTATCCCCTTCAGGGCGGCGATCGCCAAAAGATCGCCAAGGTGGCGATTGCCATCAAAATACAGGCAAAAGGCAAAATACCGGCAAAATTTTCCAAAATACCGGCGCTGTCGGAAAACCCGGAATTTACTCGAGATCTTTATGGGCGGGAAGCTATGGCTTTTTGATCAAAAAAAAAAGTTGCGATTTTCACGTGAAATTTCACCATTTTTTCAAAAAAAAATATGGTCAGTCAAAAATCAATTTTGGCATCTTTATGGGCGGGATTTTTGACCAGAAAAAGTTGCATTTTTTACGAGAAATTTCACCATTTTTTCTCAAAAATGCTATTTTTAGGGGTGTATTTTTTCTCAAAAAATGCCATTCTTAAAAGGTGTATTTCTGTTCGAAATTTCGAGGTCGAAACACGAAATTCGAAACAAAAAACCTCGAAATTTTCGAAACACGAAACTCGAAATTTCGCCCAGCCCTGTCCCACACCCCAGTGCGATAAATTATGCTGTTTATAGTAGGGAGACTGGACACGTATGTGATTAATGTGATACGTATGGTATATCATTTATATTCCTTGCGCTTACTCATTCAATACAATCCATGCGCTGCCCGATGAAAAGCCTCCAATCCTATGGGTCGGAATGTCTATATACATACGGGCAGCCTGCCCTAAAATTCGAAAAATTTTGCGCGACCTCAGAATTTTTTCGCTGCGCAACCTCAACCCTAAATGCTGGGACAAAAATTGGATTGACCCTTCTTCATCATAAAATGTGCCTTCTGCTGGACCCTTTTCATTTTTTTTCAAAAAAAAAAGAAAAAAGAAACAACGATACAATGTTAACAGTTGAGTACTGTACAAAAGGTGTTCAACCATCACTCTTTCTTCGATGTCAGTTGTTGTTGTTAGTTATCCACTCACGCACTCATTCACATGCCAACTTCCCGTGAAAGCTGGTCATCGCTTAAGTCATAAATTTGCAAAGAAACATATTTGTTTGTTTCTTTTTGAATAACAAATGTAATAATAATAAAAATAAAAATTGTTTTTATTTCTTCCCGCAAAATAACCTATGCCAAATGCCTGGACGGGCGAAAGTGGGTAGCGCTGAGAAGGGCAAATGGGAAGGGTAATTTGCAAATGGGTGTGCTGAAAACCCACCACATCCATTGTGAATGACTCGTTGTCAATGCGCCCAAATTGCATTATGACGTACTCATCTGAAGTGAAGATGGATGGTGGTTGGATCGTCTTATTATTATTGTCATCAGTGGTTTAGCATTCTGTTCATTCACTTTTAATGAGTGCCTTTTGAATTATTTATTATTTTTTACTCAAATCCGCAGTCAGCGAATTCCTCTGCCTTCCTTCGTTCATTTGGGCTTAACGAAGTCCGAAATGCGTGAAAGCATCAAGTTTGCAATGGTTTGCCAGCAGCTTACCGTGCATGGAATGGACAATTTGGAAGTTTTTGACCGACGCTTGTGTCACTCTTCCGTGGAAGTTCAGCACATACGACTGTGTGTCTGGAGGGAGCGGGTGTTCAGCTAACTTATTGTTGCACTCGCCCGCCACTTCCAGTCGTCCTCCCACTCACCCTCGTTCCACACGGGCTGCTTGTTGTTCAGCACCACCATCTCGTCCAGTCGGTTCGACTTGTGCCGTTCCAGAATCGAGTCCTTCTCCTGCGTGAGTTTGTTCCGCTTACCTATTTCTTGCTTCACTTTTCTGTTCTTTCCCTCACCGAAATCGGTCGGACTGCCAATGGGCGCACATAATTGTGCTTTTGGTCCACATAAATGCCTTAAAAAATGCCAAATTATTTGCCAACAATTTGTAGTCGGTTTTTCCTGGTCTCCTAGTTATTACCTGGGATGATTATCGTCATTTTCCGCGGACCCTTCAGACCGAGCACGTTTGTTTCCTGTGTTGTTTTTGTTTTTTCATGCAATTTGTCCCCTTTTTTCGTTATTATTTTCTTTCTCACACACATAAATGACGGCACCCAGCTCCCTGCGCAGTGCGTCTCCGATGGCGCTGCTTTTCTTGGGACTTTCCCCGCTGTCGTAAATGGTGAACATGGTGCCCATGGCGTTGGACCTGCGGTTTTTACGGTTCACAAAAAGTCCCTTTGCTTTTCCAAATTTGATCAACTTCTCACCGAACTTTCGCTATGAAACTGCGCCCATTTCTGCGCAAATCGGTGGGATCGATGGAAATCTAAAATGGAAAGTGGCAAAAGTGTCCAAAAGTGCATTTTTATGTGCCAAATAGTTGGCGGTTGTCGATTTCTTGCGCTTTCTGGCTGCCAATAGGAAGGTCTGAAAGTGGGAAAATAAAACAAAAACTCCTGAGTGGGTACCCTGCGGCCGTCATTCTTCTCCAGGTGCAGGTAGTAGATGGGGTACATGCCCTTGTCCATCCCCCTTTTGTCGCGCGTGATACGGCACTTCAGCGTGTAATTTTTCCGTATCGGATCTGCAGCGAAGACAAATATGTAAGCCAAGTCCGAATGTCGGACAAAAAGCATATCCGATCACCCACCCATGACAAATTGCTCCAAATTGTCGCTGACATCAACGCTTTCCAAAGGTTCCTCGTTCAAAATTTCAGTGGGAATGGATCCATTGTCGTCCTAAACACAACACAATGCATGCTTCCCGCCCGTGACTTTGTTTCGTGTTAAAATACTTTACAAAAATTTTCATTTTTTTTCGGCATTTTATTCCAAACTCAAAGTGACTTCGCCGTCGCCGTTCCAGGACGGTCGTTTGCTTGCCAAAGCAGTTGTGGAAGATGGAGACAGTTGTGCCATATTGCCTGTTCCGCCATAGTGCCGATTGATGCTCAAGTTTCGGAAGCCTAAAACGGAGAGAGTAAAAGCAACACAAAAAAGTCCAATCCGTTGCTGCTGCCTCTGTCTTCGTCCTCGGCTTCCGAGCAGAACGAGGAGCTGATCGGTTCCAGCCGATCCACGTTCAGCACCGGCTTCTTCAGCCCATCGTCCGTCGCCCCTCCAACTTTTTGCGCCAAAAGGCCATCGTCACTCGAAGCGCTGATGTTGCAGGGCCCAATTTGGCAAAAAGAAAGAACCCAAATCACCTCTGTTTTCTGCTGTGCGGAGGAGTGATACCTTAAGGGAAAGAAAATTGGTCGTAAATGGAAGGCAGGTTTTGGGTGCAAACGCGTTTAAACCAGTAAAATGCAGGTCATGAGAATTTAGCAATACAATTTTTTCACTTTTTATTGAAACGAATGCGTGCGGCAAACAGAAAAAAATTGGATTTTTTCCCTTTTCCTTAAAGATATCAAAGCATTTACGTGTAAAAAGCATGTGTGTCAAAGCACGTACGTGGACGGCTACACAGACCCAGCAAAACCCGCGGAGTATAAAAAATACGTATCAAAAACACGTATGTAAAAGCTCGTACGCGTCATAAATCAACCCCCCACACCCCGGAAACGGGAAAGCACCAAAAATTGTATCTTTTAGCTTTTGTAATACATTCGTTACAAAAATATTGACGCCATCTTTTTAGATTGCTAAATTTTATTGGTGTGCATTTCATTCTCAATCGGCTGAAGAAATAGAAAATTCAATTTGAGCTAAAACTAAAAAAAATAGTAAAAAATAAAAATGGATCTTTGTCGGTAAAATTCAAAGATTTATACAAAAAATCCAGATTCCTAAATTATTATTTTTTGCTCTTTTACCTTTCACTGTGATAATTTTTGGCTCCGTTGCAGCTGCAAGCGTAGTGGCACCTCCGAACGAACTGCCAAACGGGTTGTTGCTATTCGTCGATGGGCTACAAATGCCATTCCAAGCAATTGTTAGAAAAAAAATCAAACAATTTTAATACTTTTTTTTCTTTACAATTAGTATGTGAGATCATTTGATTGACTTTTCTGTTGTACTTTTTCAGCGCAGCCGGTGAAGAAGGGCTGCCGCTCATAAACGAGTAAAGGCTCCCTCGGGACTGGTTTGAACGCTCTCCTTGCGCTAAAAAGAAAGAAGTACCAGATACTATTATATTTACTGTGATGATACAAATACAATATATAAAATATGATACACGTACGTATAGCTTTTATATTAGAATGATATGAAAAATTAGTATTTAAATTGACATACAACAATCAAATATAACGCAAAAAAAACACAACTAAATATGCTTATGAGTTCATTCCGCTCAGGTATACATTAATTATACATCGTTCATTGTTGCACTTTGGGTGGGTAGAACGCTGCCCAATATGACCAATCAATCAACATTAGTCTATTGACAAGGGTGACTTAGGCACAGATGTGGATGGCAGTACCACAGATATACCA
>JAEHOM010000634.1:0-10759 GCA_016433075.1 Hoplolaimus columbus | reverse complement strand
AAAGAGACAGGAGTAGAGGTTGCGCATTTTTGGATTTCGAGAGAGGGGGGGGGGGCTACCCACGTATGAGCGCAGCAATTTTTCAGTCTGGCATACATGTCAGACAGACATGGATTACATCTTTGTTTATGAACGCATTCGTGTCAATAAATATTGAAAAAATTGGAATGACAAATGCTGTTGGCCCATTTTAATATCTTTTTTTATCGTTGTGTTAAGGATCAATTTATTAATTAAAATCTTTTTTAAAGATGGAATGTCGATAAATATGGCAAAACATTTTTTAGAATGACTGAAAATGCTCTCATGTTATAAAAATATGTTGTTGTTCTTTTTTATTTTTTATTATTTTCCTTTTTTTGCTTGGACTTCGAAACATCCAAAATTGCTTAAAGCTCAACATTGGGCATCTGCTTCTTCGTGCAATTTGCCCAATTGGTCTAGCTATCATCTATCTGGGCATCAGGCGGAATGGAAATTTCATGCGCAATTACCCTGACAAATAAGTTCCTTCGGTCAAGCTCATTCCGAGCTCAATTTTATAAACATTTGGTAGAGTTTGCTCCTTCCTCTTACCTTTTTCGGCCTTTTTATGGATATTTGATTGGAAATATGGTCTGTGTGCCGTCACAGGGATTTGCCAGTTGTCATTTTCATAAAATTGCCCATTTTTACTCATTCGTTCCCATTATTGTTTTCTTTCAAATATATCAAACATTCATTTTCTATTCTCAAATTTTTACGGATTTTTTTTTATCTAATTTCAACCAATTAAATGCTATTAATTCAGAAAGGCCAAAAGGAACAAAGAATCCGTGAAACAAACAACAAGTGGGTTGTTTCTCAGAAACACAACTGACGCACTTGTTGACTACATACATACTGTTCAATGTTCACATGTAAGCCACGCCAAAGGGTACCTGCCGCCCTCTCCCCGCCCATCATCACTCACCCAGACAAAGATAAAGGACCATTTTGTTCCAGGTTACCCCAGTCCCACCACAAACGCAGCAGAAGGGAACAAGTGCATACACCCCTCCCACTCCCTTATAAGTGAGTGGGTTTAGTGAAAAGCAGCACTTGAATTGATTGTATCCGCCAAGTCGGAGAAAATGGACACACAACACTAAAACAAATACCTAAAGCTGATGTGAAAGAGGGCTGACTTATAAGCAGGGGTGTGCACGGGCCGACTGAGAGCCGGCCCAGCCCGGTCCGGCCGTTTCGGCCCGGCCCGGCCCGGGACGGTTCTTAGCCGGCCCGGCCCGAGAGGTAATTAGAAAAAATTTAAAGCCGGAAATTTTTTCATCCGAGTTTTCTGCATATTTTTTACGTGTCTTTTTTGATTGCAGATTGAAATGTTAGTGTTGTCTGTCCCCCAACCATAGCTGTTATCAGTGCTTCAGATCAAAATTTTACCGGGACCTTGGCATCGGGACTTGCCTGGACGGTTTTTAGAGGAGAATTTTTAACCAAAAATTTTAAAATTTCAAAAATTTCCATTTTTTCAACAAACATTATTATTGTTCGAGTTTATTCCGTTTCATCAAAATTGTAAGAAACAATTGCATCATAGCATGCTCTGGCGAAAGGCTAGATCGATTTGGAGAGCTCGCTTTTCTGAAAATAAATGTTGCGAGAATCATGGGAAATTTCGCCATTTTTTCAAAAACTTTTTATAAGTATTGATTCTTGGCGGGCGGGAAGCTATCGCTTTTTTGGTTTAAAAAGTTGCGATTTTAGCGGGAAATTTAACTATATTTTTTTCTCTTTTTGGATGGTGCAGCCCCGGGCCGGCTCTCAGCCGGCCCGGGCCGACCTGCGGCTGGCCCGGCCCGCCTTCGGCGGGCTGGAAAATTTCGGCCCGGGCCGGCCCGTGCACACCCCTGCTAACAACTCATGTTCCCTTCAAACCTCTGTTCCCTTTTCAATTTTAAGCCCTCTATTTCTATTCCTCTTTTTGACAACCCCTATTCCCTTTTGATTTTTTGTAAGGCTGTAACTTTTTTTCTTTGGTTGCGCGCGAAAATTTTGGGATATAGATGTTCAGCTCGACGAGAGGAATTAATTGGTACCACTTTTGGACGATTTCGAGTAGGGTGTGTAAAACGGACGGACAATAACCGAAATATAAATATAGATATAGCTTGTGTGAATATGTATAATGTGTACAATTTAGAAGGGAAAATGTTCAGCCGATGTTTATTAATGTTATCAGGGCCGAGGCCGGGTGTTTCAATGGCATTTCCGATTCCAATTTCAATTCGTTTCCTCGCCAGCAGATTGTCTACACCTAGCACATTAGCACAGGCTGACATGGATCCAGCGGATTTTGAGGATCTAAAGAAAAGACAAACTGAAGAGACAAAAAGGAAAAAGAAAGGTTAAATGGCACAAATTTTAAACAAAATGGTCCCATTTCTCTGCTTTAGGTACGGAAAACGCAAAAACAAAATTGGAATTGCCCAAAGAATGCAGGGAATACATCCATCAAAAATTGCATGCGGAATACGAAGCGCTGGAAGAGAAACGGAGATGGGAACGATGGAGGAAAAAGAACAGAGGAAAAGCATTCTGGTAAATAATCGCTCAACAGCTTTTTTGCTTAAAGGTTTAATGATCACATTTCTTTTCTCTTCAGCTATATACGCACCAGAAATACGATTGATTTAATTGATCATACTTGTGGTTACTTGCAAACAGCAAAATCGGAGGTTGGAAAAGGCAATGGCCTAAAAATGGCGGATGACGATGATGAGGTGCCTAAAATTGGTGATATATAAGGGGAGTACCAAGCCATCAGACGTGTGGTGGGTGGGTAAGGGGATGTATATGGGGAGTAATTTTGACCCATCAGACATGTCATACCACAAAAATCTTGGTAAGCACTTGGTAAGGCTTGTTGGTAAAACTAAGGAACTAACATAAGGAACATATTTTGAACTAACTTGTAAGGGACAGATTTTGTATTGTTTGCATTGGTGGAACTAAAAGAGACAGATTTTGAATTGAGATTTGTTAAGATTTAGAAGAGTTCGTACCAGTGCTATTTTTTGCTTTTAAGTGAAAATTTTGAAATCTTCACATAAGAAATAGGATCCCTTTTTAAATTTTTTTCTTTTAAAAAATAGCTGTCAATACATATTCGGGATGATGAACACGAATATTAGGTTCTTGAAAATTTTTGACGAATTTAAAAGCAAAAAAAAACCGCCGACGGAACAGCTTTAAACAATTAACGAAAAAAAGACAGGAAAAAGAGAAAAACATATATGTTTATACAAACAGGCAATCGTTTTTGTTGTTTAGTTTTTTGATTGTTACATTAAAATGAGTATATCTCCCGCTATATTGTTGCTCTTTTGGTTTTTCTACACAACGCTTTTTATATTTTCGACATTTCATTAATCGACATTATCATATTATGAGTGATGAATGGCCCCGCATTTTTTTAAATCTCCCATAAAAATAATATTACTATAATATCTCAAACTCTCAAACAGCGAATATGTTTCATCCATTTTGGTTTTGAGAATATTTACTGATATGCTTCTCATTTAAATTATCCAAATTTTCAGTTTATAACCGTTGTGCTCAGGGTTGCTGTGAAAGATTTGGTTCAAATATTGAGCAATAGCACGGAATTGAAGGAGGAGGATCGAGACAAAGCGATCCAACTATTACAGAAGCTTATGGATCTTATGGCGCTTATTCCAGAGAATTTCGTCACCATGCGATCAACATTCTTTGAATTGTTAGACTTTGTAAACCAGCAATGTGTTGACGCGTTGAGAGGAGACTCCGAAATCCGGTGGAACCTGAACATGCTTGAAAAAACAGCAAAAGCAACAGGGAAACGTGAGTCTTTTATTTTTGCATAACATTGGTGCATGGCATTGGTGGGCGGAGGTATGGAGAAAGGACATTTTCAACATTTATTTACATGTTTGATCCTCCACCTTCCACCATCTTTTACGAATCCTTTTTAACCCGTTAAGGATCTTGAAAAATTGAAAACCCCAAAAGGGACAAGGTTATCTTCATGATAAAGCATTTTATGCTCAGGCGCTTGTGGCGAGATCAATGTCTCTGATTTTCAGGCTGTGTAAACACAAACTTAACACGAGACAAAGGCACGGAAAAGGGTCTCCTTATATGGGCGCTGCAAGGAGTGGGCGTGGCTTGCTTTGCTTTCTTGTGGAAGTGCGAGCGCGCGGAGATTTGTTTTTTCTTGCACTCCAACTTACACCACGCCCACTCCAAACACGCTCATATAAGGCGACCCTTTTCCGCTTTCTTTACCTCAACCTGTGTCAGTCTTGCACAGCAACTTACTGTACTCTCTCACCTCTTTATTCGCTTCGAATTGATTTATCGTAAATAGACATTAATCTCGCCAAAAGCGCCTGAGCATATAACTGAAACAAAAGGAAATTGTTTTTTCGAAATTTTTACGATTTTTTGAATTTAATTTTATGATCCATTTTCCAAAGATCCATTAACCTTTTCACTGTATATACCATTGTTAAACTTATGCCATTTAAAAGAAAAGCTTAATTTTTTGAAGGCGACGGATCCGTTGGACGTGGATCTGAGCACAGAAAGCGAATCGGAGATGGAGACAAATCGACGAAGAAAAAAGAAGCAAATGCCCAACAGCAGCAGCAGCAGCAACGCCTGGCCATTTGATGATTTTACCGGGTTGATATAGGTTAGCATGCCTTGCGCTTATGAGATGACGTTGTTTTACTTTTTGATTTTGGTGAATAATTGATGATTATTGTATAGTTTTCAAGCATTCGCATTTTGTTGGTTTGGAGTGGGGACCTTGTTCGCTCTCTTCTTCTTCGCACTTTTGGTTTATCCTCTCCTCCTCGCCTCGGGCATCCCCCGCCCTCTGTCTGTCTCTTTCTCTGCTGCGCGCTTTCCGTCCCCCTCCTCCAGGATGAATGAGTGGGTGCGATTGATCGCTGCATTCTGCTTTCTTATCCCATTGGCGTGACCCGTTGTTGTTGTTGCTGCTGACATCCAACCACCGCGACCATTGTCCGCTTGTGTTCGTGTCCACTTCAACGAAAGGACTCCCCCTCCCCCTCATCTGACTCCGTCCCCAAATCGAGTGAGTGTCCCTCGGATACAACCCGAGAATGGACCCATCATCGTCATCTCCTAAGTCCCGCCGGTCCCTCCTGCTGATGCTGCCTCAATCCATTGCTTTTGATGAGCAGTTTGTGCGCCTTTTTTGGCACTGGGGCTTGATGGTGCATCGGCTGCGGTGGCCACTGTTCATTGTGCCCTTCCTTCTGACTGCCTTCCTCGCAATTGGATTCCGTTGGATTAAAGAGCAGGTAAATCTGCTGTCCGATACTATCACTTCTATTATGCCATTCCCATCAGGAAACGCGCGACCCTTTGTTCGTTTTTTCGCCCGAGGATGCCAAATGGCGTTTCGAGCGGGCCACTCTTTCAGAGCATTGGCCTCTGGACGAGCAGCACTTTTGGCCTGGCAAATCGTATTTTGGGTCTAAATCCAAAGTTGACCTCGTCTTTTTTTGTAGATATGACTACAACGGTTACGTGGACGTGATTGCTGCCGGTAAGCGGAGCGCTGAGCACGGGAACGCCCGACCGAACATGCTATTGGGCGAGTATTTGGACGAGCTTGAGCGCGTCAACCAGTTCATTCTGCACAACTTGACGGTGCCAGTGCTGCTGCCGAACCGCTCCTCTCCTGCGGTCGCCTTCACTGACCTGTGCATGTCCTATGCATGGAAATGCTACGAGAACGACCATATCACGATGCTGCAACCGAAAGGCCGCTGGACAGGTGCATTGCGCGCGGACCTTGTCGATCTGGCCAAGGACATCATTGAGCAGGAAGTAAGTGCTGCTGGTCAAAGGAGGGCAGGGAGGAGGGGTTCGAGATGCACACACTTACTGTTAGGTGCACATCACCTACCCAATCGGATGGCGTGGCACCGAGCCCATCTATTTTGGTGCGCTTGTTGGTGGAGTCCATTTGACGGATGCGGAAGGGCACTTTGATTACGCCAGCGCAGTTCGGCTGACCTACAACGTGCGCGACGGTGCGATAGGCGAGGTCAGCGAACGGTGGCGCAAGCGTCTAGCCGAGGTCAACTCTCAACTTCATGCTTCAAAAAAAAACTCCTTATTACCTTATTTATTTGTTTAAGTTTCTGACAAGTAAAAGTGAGCCGGCAAGTGAGCTTCTGGAATTCGGCCTTTACCACAACGAGAGTCTGCCAGAAGGGCTGCAAGACGTGGCGGACACGCTGACGCCCAAGCTGGCCGGCTGCTGTCTGTTGCTGGTGATGTTCTGCATGGCATGTAGCATTGTGCTACTCAAGTAAACTGCTCAAAACATTGACTTTTTATGAGAGTGCTCACCCGACAGTGACGAGTCCGGAAGTGGTCGCATGACGGTGCTCGGCGTGGACTGGGTCCGCAGCAAGCCGGTGCTGGGGGTTGCTGCATTGATGTGTCCTGGTCTGGCCATCGTCAGTGCATTTGGCCTCCTGCTCTGGCTCGGCTCCTTGTACAATGCCATTGTCAATGTCAGCCCATTCATTGTGCTCTGTTCGTTCATTTCTTCCGGTGATCAGTCTGATCTGTCAATCACTCTCTGATAAGGCATCGGTATTGATGACGCCTTCTTGATGACTGCTGCTTGGCACCGTACAAATCCGTCGTTATGCGCAGACCGACGGCTGGCCGAAACATTGGCTGAGGCGGCGGTGGCCATCTCGATTACCTCATTTACTGACATGGTTGTTGTCCAAATGGCTTGAGGTCCCTCATCGGAATCAAAAACCCTTTTCCCATCAGCTAACTTTTGGTATTGGCTGCTTCACCACACTTCCGGGTGTCCGCCTGTTTTGTCTCTACACCTTCGCCGGAATCTCCTTCACCTACCTTTACCAGATCACCTACTTTGCCGCTGTGATGGCTTTTGCGGGTCAAATGGAAGCCAGTGGAAAGCATTCACTTATATTCGGCTTTCGAGCACTCCATCCAGAAAGGACTACAGGTCAAAGAAGCGAGCAATTTTTATGTGTAATCGATCTTTTTAGACAGTGTGTTTAAGCGAATTATGCTAGCTGGTTCAGTGCCTAAGGAAGAATCATCTGATCGGAATGATCACCAGTCGAGCCGAGAGAATGCGGTTGGGTAACAAAGTTTTGCATCAGTCTCAATTTTGAAATCCCGATTGAAGGAGACTCATCACGTGCGGGAGACCTTTGTGAACCGGTTTGTTGCCGTTGGTGTCTTGCATTCATTCTCACATTTCCTCCCTATCATCTTAGTCTGTTCCGCGAGGTGTACGGTCCCTTTCTTTTGACACCGAGGACTAAGCTGTACGTGCTGTTGTGCTATTGCGTGTTTGCAGCGTTCGCTGTTTTGGGTGTGTGCCGTATCCGCGAGGGGCTGAGCCCAAAGAACCTTGTCCGGTCCAGGTGAATTTATCTTAACATTCGGTTTTAATTGCTTCTTCAGTTTCTACCTCACCGACTTCTACATGCTTATCGATGAGACATTTTGGAAGGAAGGTAATTACAGCAGGCACTATGGCCATCGCCACGAACTATGGCCGTTAGGGTTTTACCCGCCCCCCTCCTCTTTTGCGAAAGATGAATTATGGTCAATTTCCTTAGCAAAAACGGTCTAAAATTTCCCCCAAAACTTCTAAAACCCACGCGGCATCACCCCCACAGTAATCTTGAATTAGCCCCTCGCCCCCTTATAAGAAATTCCTTGCTAAGGTCCTCGGGGAACTCTGCTCACCTTCCAATCATTTAGGACTGCAACTCCAAGTGGTGGTCAACAACCCTCCGGACCTGTTCAACCAGACGCAGCGTGAGCGGCTGGATGGACTTGTTCGCGCATTAGAAGACACCGAGTTCACGATGCGCCACAATGCAACAATGCTGTGGTTGAACGCGTTCGATGGGCACCTGAAGGAAGAGCATGACAAGCAGAACATTTCGCTTCCCCAAACGTAATATATCGAATTCGGGCACTGGTTGACAACCATTCATGAGGGGGTCTGACCCTCTGACCCTCCCAGCATGCATGCAGATGGGATCGGACAGGGGGGGGCGTCCATGCAAAACCCAAAAAATTTATCAGCAAAAATGCAATAAAAAGCGAAAAAGTTGAGGCTTGCCAAAAAGTCCGAAAATTTTCACAATTTTCGGCAATTTTTTAAGATGACCATGCAAAATCAGGACTAGCCCCCTCCCTTGCCTCCCTTGTATGTTGACAACATCTCAAAAGGAGCGACGAATGGTATCGTCGGTGCCGAGAGTGGCTGTTGGTGGCAGGCGGACGACGCCTCTGGGAGCTGGACATGCACTGGGAAGATGATGATGGCGGTAGGCGGGTGCCGCGCTTGCGTGCCTTCCGTTTCCAAGTCGGCTTACGTAACTATCGGACTCCTACGGACCACACCAACGGCAAGCAGTATATGTATGATTGAGCAAGTTATTCTTAACTTGGCACCACACAGGTTGTCGCCTGATGCGCTCTATAGCTGAACAGTTTCCCGAACTGAACGTTACAACCTTTCATGAGTATTATCCGTTCGCAGACCAATACTTGGAATTGAAGCCTGCCTTGTACCGAAACTGCTTTCTGGCCGTGGTTTGCATGATGCTGGTCCGTGTTGATTTTGTTTAGAAAGCGACAAATAGAAAACGTGTTTCTTTATTTTTGACTTTTCATCATCACAGGTCTCTTTCCTGATGATTCCAAGTTGGCCGGCCGCCTTCATGATCACTGCGGCCATCGTTTCCATTGACATTGGCGTGCTCGGCTACATGTCTCTGTGGGACGTGAATTTGGAGAGTGTGTCGATGATCACCATCGTAATGCCATTTTCCATCTTTTTCATCTAATCATCCACACATCCCTGTGCTTACAGATCATGTCCATCGGCTTCTCCGTGGATTTGTCCGCCCACATCACCTATGCATACGCAAAGGCGCCCAAAGAGCTAAGTCGAGATGAGCGGACAATTGCGGCGCTGGAAACGCTCGGATGGCCAGTCTTTCTGGTCAGTCCGTCATTTTTTTTTTTGGTTTTTGCCTACTCACGAGCATTTTATTCGGAAAACCCTGCTCTAACTCTCCCTCCTCCCTACTAACAAAGGGTGCCTTCTCGACGGTGGTCGGCATCATGGTGCTAACACTGGTGGACGCCCACATCATCCTCATCTTCTTCAAGGTCAGTCTCATCACTTTTGTGCCTCCTATTGTTCTCGGCAGTCAGTGTTTTTGTTCTTCTTCCCTCATTTAGACCGTGTTCCTGGTGATCACCTTTTCGCTGCTCCACGGCATCGTCTTCCTCCCAATTCTGCTGACGGTCGCAATGCCGGACGAACGGAAACATCAAAAAGCAATGGAGGAGGGGAGAGAGAGCAGCATCAAAAAAGATGAAGATGGAATGTTGGAAGGAGAGGAAGGATCGACGACGGCGACCAATGTGAAGGCTGAGGAAACAATTGAAAAAAATTTGGGCGATGAATGAGCCTGTTTTAATGTTTTTCTCCCATTGAAATGAATTACAAAACACGTAAAACAGAGTGTAAAAACACTGTCAAGCTGTTTTTGGCAAATTAACCGTCAAATAAGTGACCGTCAATGAATTAACCGTCTTATAGTGATATTAGCATGAAACAAAAAGGTAATTAAGAAGGCAGCTGGTGGCGTTAACGTTAACCACTTCCGAAATTAATTCATTGTGAGTGAATAAAACCACCATTTCCGGGTGTTCAGATCCCATACACATATGTAGATATGTATGTGTGCATCTAATAAACTGTGCATTTAATCGTTTTTTTTTTCGGTGAATTCGATGTACAAGCAAAGAAATCTGATTTTCTCTCACAAATCATCAGCATCCGCATCACCAAGCATGCTTGCGTCCTCTTCCGCCGCTTCCTCCTCTTCCTTGATCTTGGCTTCGTACACTTGATTGAGTCGTATTTGCTCCAACTGAAGGGTCCGCTGATGCGAGCGAAGCTGGACTAACAGGCTGAGCAGCGCCCTCTCTTCATGTTGTAGCATTTCTAGTTTACGCTGCAAAACGTCTTTCTTTGATGCATCATCTGAAATGTTGCCAAAAAAAAATCAAAAATACAGTCTGAATTCCAAATATTTCTTAAATATTTGATCAAATATTTTAAAAATATTGAAATATATTTTTGTCTCTAATGTGTGGGGGCACGTACAACAGGTGTGGGTGCAACGCGTACGTGGGGTTCGCTCGTTCGCCGCTGAGCGCGTATGAAGCTTTTGTGAACAAATTTAAAATTCCCCCTTTAAAGAAAATAATCTCCCTGTTTCAAGGTATAAATCAAAAAATAAACGAACGCGGCATTTTCACCACGCGCAATCAAACACAACCCCGGGGGGTTTTTGCCGCTCTATCCGGGAAAAATATCCATTTTCCGCTCCGCGCACAAAAACATGGCCAAAAAAGCAAAAAGTGGCCAAAAAATTGGCCAAAAATTTGACCTCACCTTAAATTTGTTTGCAAAAAAACACCTTAACAAAGCGGTAGCAAAAAACGGAATAAAATGGTCCACTCACCATATTTTGGAGCTTCAAACAAAAAAAAATTTGTCCCGATTGGACCCCACTAAGGCGTTTAAAAAGTGGTCTCAAACCGGTTTCAAAATATGGCCATTTTGCTTTCTGAGCCCATAACTTTTTTTTGAGCCGAGAAATCGACTTTGCTG
>JAEHOM010000633.1:0-10775 GCA_016433075.1 Hoplolaimus columbus | reverse complement strand
CTGGTGGTTCAGGTGCTCCAATTTCTGGAGGACAACAACTACATCAACGTGGTCACCAAGGCGTTCAACTTGATCTCCCCGGTGGACTATTCGCAGTCAGTGAACTTTTACGACCTGAATTTTTTTTTGTATTAACTAAACTGACCATTTAATCCAGAGAAAACCTTCTTACTATGATTAAGCAAGTCTCCTATTTTAGTGATTTTCAAGGGATGGGAAGGCCGAGAATAGAGGGTAGTAAATGGAAATTCCCAAAAAAATTTTCCCGAATCGAAAAAACCTGGTTTAATCCAAATGCCTTAAATGGCTATTTTTTACCATTCACAGGTGCCAGTACACGCCGACATTCTCGGGCGCCGGAAGATGATAAGAAATGAAGGAAGTTAATGAATGAATGACCAGATGATCATCACCAATTGTGAACATGTGGGATCGACGAAATGGTTTTTGGTTGACAATTGAATTTGCTTGCGGATGGAAAAAATGGGAGTGTGTGAGCTCTCGTAGGGAATGGCGATGGGGTGTGCATGAGTCTCCCTTTCTGTCCGCCGAATTGCGCCGCATCACACACAGAGATGGATGGATTGGGATTTGGGATGATGGGCAGGTGAAATCGCGCTAGCGCGCACCACGCCACTTATTCGTCGCCGGAGGGGAGAGCAATGGGAGAGAGACTGACTGAATGGTCATCATCCTGGGGGAGGGGGAGCCGACGAGGTGGGTCATCCACCATCCAGCAAAGGGTTCGATTTGTGAGAAAATGGAGCAAATTGAGGAAGGTGAAGGAAGGAAGCAATGGATAGATGGAATGGGAAGAAGAGTCATCACGGATTTTAAATCGACTTGGGGAGGAGGGAAGGGCAAAAGCAAAAGCGAAACAAAATATTTTTTGAAATTCTAAACAAAAATGAGACGAAATTTGACTCATCAGAAATCTGAGCCCGGAATTGGAAATCGAGAGAAAATTTAAGAATCTACAATTTGGATGTGAGAGGCCAATACCTTCAGTGAGATCGAAATTCTCGAGACTTTTCTCTCTCTAATCACCTAATCAGTCTTTCATAATGTGAAGCGTTGTCAAGCAATTCTTGGCATTCACAGTCAAAAGTGCACTTCCTCCCCGCCCGTTCACCAATCATCACTTTCCTCATTCAGGTCGTCGTCTTTTGTGTTGGGCACACAATTTTGGCCAGAAAGGAAGTAATAAAGGCAACATCGGCGGAAGGCTAAGAAATGAGTTGTGTTCCATGAACAATTTGGGAGGGAACTTATTTGCATATATATAATAAGTGTGTTCTGCTAGGCATACCCCTCACAGACCTAGACACTGTTCTATCTTGTGAGTACGGCTTTAGTGACCAAACATCAACATGGAGCTGCTCCTGTTCGACCGGGTCGGCTACAATCGGCTGTACAACTGCAGCGCCTACCAGGTCCAGGATGTGCCGTTGGAGAATCGTCAGGACGTTGGTTGGTCCGACCATTATATTATAAGCAAGCAATGAGCATTGAGCTTTGATCATTTCTTGCCAGTGAACGGTCTGCTCTTCATCGTCATGTTCGTGCTTTACGAGGTTGGTACTTTCTGGAAAAACAGCCAATGAGGCTTTTGCCAATGAATCCCTTACAGATCTTCTACATTCCCTGGTCAGTACCGTATCATTATGTTACTGTACACTTATGAGTGCCAGCCCATTACAGTATCTACTCGATCAGTAAGCACATGAACCAGGCCTGCTACAAGTTCATGTTCTTCATCGGCGTCGTCGATGTGCTGTGCTTGTTCGTCTGTGCACTCTTGCACGGTTACTTGGCCATCACAGGGTACCGAACTGTAATGGGTATAACCAGGGGTGTGCCCAGGATTTTGGTCTGGGTGTACACTGCTGAGAGACCCAAAATTCTCAAAAAAATTCGCTGAAAGTGAAAATTAATAAAATAATTTCTATATTTCTCCCACGCCCGCCGTAAATTTTTCGACTTTGCGGGGTACGTACCCAGTGTACAACTTGGCCCTCGGTACGTCTCTGGTTACAACACATGTATTGCTTGCTCCACACTCTGTTCAGTGCCGTGTTCTGCTCCCACCCGACGCTGATCTACACGGCTGGTGCCTTCGGACTGTGTGAGTGTTACAGTACGCTACACAGAGTGCTCCCATGATTTTTGTACTGTAGTCTTTTGGATCATCGAAAGCAGTGCCGATATCATTCTGGCTGTGAACAGATGCGTCGAGATGATCTCGCCACGCTGGGGCGAACTGCTGTACAGGGGCAATCGGGCCTGGCTGTGGCTTGTTCCGGCGATGGTCTACGGGGTGAGTGTGTTGGTCCGGATCCGCCCCGGACCTGTTTTGCTATTGGACAGCTATACGTGTTGATCTTCACGATGCCGGTGCTGTTCTCCGGCATTTACTTTGCTTGGTTCTTCAACCCGCACGGTACAGTGCTTGATCCTTACAGTAATGCCCCCGTTTCACAGTGGGCTACATTGACGAATTCGGCACAGTGGTAAGTGGTTTTTTGTCGAACTGCTCGAATTGTCGATTTTGTTCGCATGCAGTACAACAACAAGATCCAGAACTTCCACAACTGGCTGGTGTTCATCGGGTTGTCCAGTGCTTATCTGCTGTTCACCATCGTGTTTTTTGTCCGGTCCGCGAAAGGGTCCGCCAAAATATCGCTCGGTCTCAAAATGGTACCCTCTTGGCCTGGCTTGTGGGCCGTGGGTTCAAATGCACACCCCCAACTTCAGTCCTTCCTCCAAGTGCTGGCCATCTCCGCGGTGAACACGGTGTGCGGTCTAATGTACGTTTTTGACCAAATTGTCCCTCTCGACCTTCTCGTGTTCAGCTACATTTACATGCAATTCTTCCGCGTCTCCGACCTGCTCATCTACTTGGCCTCCTATCTGTGGGTGACCGCCCATGGGCTGCCCTGCCTGATCTACTTGACCATGAACAAGACCATTCGCAACGACTTCTTCGCCATTTTTGGCTACCAAAAAGCTGCACCAGGAACGCGTGGGGCAGCCGGACCGCATAACCGCACCGCGGCACACTCCTCAACACGCGTTGGACCAGTACCGCCGCCGAACACAATGACAATGCCCAGTTTACATTGAACAAATCCTCCTTCATTAGCTCCCCTTACAAGCTAGCTCCCCGGGAACCTTAAATTAGTCCCCTCCGTCAGGAATTCCTGGCATTGCCCTGTTTGCTAGTTCAAGGCCGAACCAGTTCAAGGCCGGACCAGATACGTTTAAAGCCTTCAAGGCGGTGATGGAAATTTTAGTCATCAAGAAAAAGCAGAATTATTTTTCAATCAAAAAAATACATGCAATTTTCTCCTGATCAGTGATCACGTGCCTAAAGTCATTGTTGCTGTGTCTTCCCCTGGGGCATGGCCACCATCAGAATGTGCTGCACCTCCTTGCGCTTGTCCTCCTCCTCGTCCAACTCCACTTCCTGCTGCTGGCCACCGTCAGATTCGTTGCAGCGCTTCAGCCTGTTCACCAGCGCCATGCGACCAGTGTCGAACGCCAGCGGCTCCGACGTCCAGATGGACGCCTCGGTGGCACGCGCGAACCTGGCCACCATGCCGAGCTGACGCTTGCCCTCACAGAGCTCCTCAAGGCTGGTGTCCAGGATGCATCTTTCAACGAGTCGGAGCAGTACATTATGGGGGATAGTGCCAAGCACCAAATACCGTCTCTTTGCTGTACAGCTTGTCAAGCTCGGCTCATCAGCAGCAGCTTCCTGTGTGCCGTACGGGTCAAGTGTGTGCACAAAGTACCAGAGATAGCTGCCGTTTTCGCGCTGGAAACGTTGTCCATGGTGTCCTCCTCCTCTGGGTCCGTCGAAGAATGGCAAGTTGTACGTGTGGTGGGTGTGCAGCGGCACGGTTCCGCTGAGCGTGTCCGCCTCGTCCGCGGACCACAGTGCCAGCACATCCGCGAGCTGCGCATCGCGCGGTTGGGTGCCAACGCCAACAATGAACCACTTGCGCGGGAACTGTTGCGACAACAGGTGGAACAGGTGGCTGGCGAGGTCGACGTTGTCCCGGTGAAGCGCAACCTCCGCGCGCAACACAATGTTCACCGCACGTTGGGCATGGTCCGGGAACAGGAAAAGCTTAATGGCGATGAGTGATTGGAGGTGGGCAATGAACACTGATCACCGGAACGCCTTGAGCGGGACCATCACCCATTCCTGCGCATTTGGCGCCACAACCACAGGGTTGGTGTTGTTCTGCTGGCGCATCTTGACCTCGATGGTAGCGACGGTGGTAGTGCTGCTGCTGCTCATCGCGCGATCTACCTTCAGGCTGATCTCGAGAGTCTCGACCCTCGGAATGGTGACCATGGTGATGTTGTCGGTGAGGTTCGGCCAGCACAAGACCAGCTGCTATTAAGAGGAGAAGGGAGTGGGAGATAGTGGTGGTCATTGTTGACCGGCGGATGATGAGCAAACTGGTCTTGGGGAAGTGCAGTACGGAACAGTACTAATATAGGGAAGGGGACTGTGGTGATCGGAGGGAGCACAAATCGACCGACTGATAAGAAAAAAAGGGACTGTTGTTGTTGATAGTCAACAACATGGCGACATGGGCCTGATGAGTGCTATGTTTAGGATACCAGTGATTGTACAGTTTCACCGGAAATCGGAATAGCATTTTGGTCCCATCTGACCAGGTCCGTAACGACGACCGAAATGGAAAAAATCAAACGAATGCCCCATTTGTTTTATAACTTTTCGAAAAATTTGTAAGTTTCTCTCCTATGCTTAAAAATGGCTATGAAGTCGTCGTATTCATTGAATTTACATTTCTAAAAATAGCTTTTTTTCGCAATTCGAAAAATATACTCCTAAAAACGGATTTTCGAACATTTTTTTTCGTTGCAACCTTGCATCTGGCATAACAGTGCTCAAGATCATTTTGTTAAGATTTTCAAAGTTTCGGATGATTGATCGGGGGATGATCATAGAATATGTTCCATATCATCACCATCCAGCAGGTCTTCTTGCTCAAGTTGGTCCAACTCCAAGTGCATCCAGTCCTCCTCGTCATCCTCTTCGACGCGTTCCTCCTCCGCAACCCCGTTCATCAGCAGCCCAGGTGGGCCTTCCACTGCGTCGCTATACTCATCATCATCGTCTTCCTCATCCTCTGAACCGATGATGTCCCTTGATCAATTTATGTTGACAGAAGCTGACCTGCTGTTGCTGCTGGTCTGCTGTCCTGATACTGCTCGATGTTGCTGTTGTGCTCTTCCTCCAGCGCAATTCGAATCTGCTGCAGCATCCATTGTGTTTGCTGCTGTTGCGTGAACAACTCCGCCTCCTCCCCCTCCTCTGCCCATTCGTACTCTCTTCCGGATCCGGGTCCGTGCTCATGTTGGTCATCGTTGTTTTTTGACCCAAAAGATGACCAGGCTGGTGCTGGGTCCGCCAACCATTCGACGGTGCTCGTGACCCACCAAAAGGTACCGACCAGTGACTCCGCGGTTGTTCGCCAGCTGCGCATGTCGTCGAGAGGAGGACGGACGGAGAAAATCACAACAATGAGCGGCGACGAGGAGAGCTCTCCTCGCCAGCAAAGGTCAGCCCAATGCGAGGGATGCGCGGGACGGACCCCAGTGGCAAAGGGTCTGCAAAAACAGTTCATTATGGACGGGCCAAAAAGGGCAACTCAACCTGATCAAACCAAGGATGAATCCTTTCCCAACACTAATTTATCACTCAACATTGAGGGTATTGCTTTCACATAGTTGAAATTGGGATTTGAATTTTTGCATTTTTTTTTAAATTCCTGGGTTCTGGGATCTGCTGATCCAAATCCTAGCCTATCCGAGGAATTCAGCTTAAATCCGGGTTTAATTCGTAAGGTCCAAATTTTGTCCAATATGCCAAAATCGATTTTTGGGATCGAACGGCTATTGAAGGAGCAAACAAAACACATTATTCATTCACTCATCTCACAGTTGTTTCCTTATCGGAATTGGGAACCCATGACCATGCATGCATGATCAGCACACGGCCATCCCTTCCGGCGATGTGCTTGCTGGTGGTGGGTTGGGAAATCGGTTCGGCGGTTATAGGGACTGACTAGTCTCTCGCCGTCCCATGGCTTCTCTTAAAGGGTGTCCCCTTATCAGTGATCATTTTCCACTTTTTTCCCTAATTTCCCTTCCCGCTCCTCCCCCTTACCTTAGCACCTATCACTCATTCACTCACTCATTCACTTTGAACTTTGAATTTGACTGTGACTGAACAACGATGCGCTTTGTGCTGTTCCTGCTCCTACTTGTTCTGATCGCCATGGCCACCTCAGACACCGCCGAACAGGCACCAATGGCAAAGTGGGTACATACCTACATACATATAGAGATGTGTACAGCTTGGTTACTATCTGTTGAACTTGGTCTGTTGAAGTAGATGTTCCAAAAAGCTGTACAGCTCGGTGCCGGAGGTATTTACCCAACTCGTTCCCGGCCAACTCGTTCCACCCCGACTCATTCCAAAGCGTCTTCTTTCTTTCTTCGTCTTTCTTTCTTGCTTTCTTTCTCTAAGTCTACGAAATAGTACATGTTTTGGAACGAGTCGGGGTGGAACGAGTTGGCCGGGAACGAGTTGGGTGTCGTCCGGTACCGGGCAAGCATTTAAACCCTTGCAGCGTAACTGTACATCTTAAAATTACGGGGCTGGCTCTCTGTATGTATTATTACAATTTTACCTTCCTTAAAGGAATATGCGTGTCAAACGGGGCTATAAGCCGTGGAAGAAACACTCCTTCTCCTCCTCCAGCGAAATGTATAAACGTGGCCGACACGGATATGGGCACGGAGGATACGGGCATGGGTACGGAAATGGGTACGGACATGGCTACGGGCATGGCTACGGGCACCACCATCGCCGTGGCGTGATCGGACGCGTGATGGACAAGATACGCGGGTATTGATGAGCTCGTCACTGTACTGTACTTTAAAAATTTTTCGATTGATTAACCAATCGCACCCACTTATGTTGATCCATCCACCCACCCACACCACATATTATGCTCTAACCAATCAATGTCATAAATGCAGACCACGTGTTCAGGTGTTCAAGAACCTGAAATTCCAGGATCAAGGGACAATGTTCAGGGATAATCCCAAACGGGGATTATTGGGAATTACTGCCTCAACAACTTTGTGTTTGCTCAGCTGGTCACATTTGGGAAACACTTTTCACTCACTCGTCCAAAAAAATCAATGGCCATCACCAGGCAGCCACCAAACGGTCCAAAAAGCCAAAAAGAGTCAAAAAGACCCGAAAATGCTCCACCCAATCTTCCGGTTCGGTGTTCTGCTCATTTTTCTGCTTCTCCCACATGTCCCGTCTACTGAGTCCATGTTCCCACGGCTGGACGAAGACATTGTGCCGAAGCGGAGAGTGCCTGATTACCAAGATAGTGAGGAAGATGACGAAGGGTTTGATCGATCGAGAAGGCCTTTGACTGGTACAGTAACATACAGTAAACGCATCGACACTTCAGCCTCAAAAGGTCAAAGTCCACCAGCGTCCTTCTGGACAGACGCGCGCGGCCCCTTCCTGTACGCGTTCGAAAGCCTGGAACGGAGCGGCACGCGCAATGTGTGGCGCAAAGCCGTTCGCGCACTAAATCAAATGCGACGCGTGCGACTGGGCAACGCGTTCCGTGAAATGGTACGATATCGTATATTGCAGAATTACGGTTGTTTTGGGCACAGATGTGGGACAAGCAGCTTGTGAACAAGGTGCGCGGACTGAGCTTCACAGACCAACGGCCTCTGTCTGTGCTTATCCAGAGGCCCGGTATCGATCGGTCCCATTGATCAAATTTATCGATTTTTGTATCCAAAGTGGATGGAGTGGCGCCGAACCTAATGCTCGGCGTCCGTACATTGTTCTCCGCGCTAATGTGGCGCAACATTGTGTGCGCCCGGAACGGGCAGTGTCGAGGTGCGCGGAGCAAGCAGCGACTTCCTGTGGAGGTGCTCTTCTGACCGTTGTGCATTCACTTAATCGCGTGTTCAGTTTGCGGATGCGAATGCGCGTCGCATCGGCTGTACAGCACGCATGTTCAAGGAAACGGACGAGCGCGAGCTGCGTTTTGCGGTTGTGTGCGCAACGTAAGTCGCAAAGGTGTGTGAGGGGAGACATGAAGTTCAATCAGTTCAGCGACCGATCGGATCGGTACAACAGCAGTGCGCTATTCCTGCTGATGGACATACAGAATGGTCGTCTGAGGCGGAAATTGCGTGCCGATCTGGTGGATACCTTTGATGAAAAGGACGATGTTGGGAAGAAGGCGGAAGAAGACAATAACGGAAGACGAAGAGGTCAGCAGCAGGTAGAAGATGAGGAAGAAGAAGAAGAAAAGGAGGAGAACTATAACGGAAGACGAAGAGGTCAGCAGGTAGAAGATGAGGATGAAGAGGAGGAAGAGAACTATAACGGGAGACGAAGAGGTCAGCAGGTAGAAGATGAAGAAGAGGAAGAGGAAGAAAGAGAGGAGGAGAGGGAGGAGATAGAACAAGCAGTCGCTGGAGCTGAACGCCCAGATGCCCAGCTGCAACAGGTTAGGGAGTGATCAATTTTTATGCAAAACTGAACACGGTCATAGCGTGATCAAAAGCAACAGCCAACGCAGCCGACAGTAAGGGTAGGAGCCGGAGACATTGTGCACGCCCATGTCCAGGCACTCGTAAATCCAATAAAAGGTGAGTTGTCTGTCACAAGGAATCGATCTTTTAAACCTCACTACAAGTACTGTGCTACCACCAGGTTCACTGTTCGCCACGCTGCTCCAAACATTGGGCCAGGAAGCGGTGGAACAGGTGCTCGGCGCAACATCGGTGCTCGATGTGCTGGAGTTGAAGTGGGAGGACGAGGACGGCAAGAATGGGACGGTGGTGAGCAAGCGAAGGACGCGCAGGTGGTTGAACAGACTGGTCAAGCTGTTGGAAGCCCAAGCGAGGAACAGCAGTGCATCGGTGGACAGGGAGCAGGCCGACAGAGCCATCGAACGTCGGTCAATCAAACACCCATTCAAAATAGCGCATAGGCCATCTTTCCAAGCTGTACATCTCCTCACACTGGCATTTTTTAATTTTCGGCTAATTTTTCAAGCAGTTCACACATCTAGGGAGCTGGAACAGCAGTTTCAGACATCCCCGGGTTTCGAACAGTACACAATCTGACAAACTTCAGAGCTAAATGCCTGGCTGAAAGCGCTGAAGCAGCCGGAGACCTTTGCTGCGCTACAGGAAGAGATCCCCGAGTGGCGCCAGTGGAAAGCCGCCTCTGTTGGGCCCGATGACCGTATCCTGGCCGCTGCGGGCCCAGCGTTGAAGGATGCGCTACGTGCAATGGCTCAGCGCAGAAGCGGAAGCGGCGCGTTGGTGCCCGGCGAGGCTGTGGCAACGGACGCGTTCGATATTCGCGAAAATTATTTTGCCAAAGGCAAGTCTTGCTAGGGAATCTCGCATGGGCGTAGCGTAACCAGAGAGAAAGGGGGAATTCCTCCCCCCGAACCGCGAAAAAATTGAAATTTTTAAAAAAACTCTCAGTAAAACTGCAATAAAAAGCGAAAAATTTTAAGACTCTCCCCTCCAAAACGAAATTACACCCGGAAATTTTTTTTGGATAATGGGAATAGGACCATCATCTCAATCTCATTCTGCACAATGAAAATATTTTATGCTCACAAGAACACATGACCAAAGGTCGATATCGGATAGCCTGAAAAATGTTCGACCAAAATGTTCCCTTTACAGGATGAAAAATTCCAACCTGTTTTCGACTTCGAATCTCAGGGGAAAGCTAAATTTTTTGGAAACATTTTTTAGCACTTATTCACACACTGCCACCGTCTGACTTGAAGACCACACGAGATATACGCATGTTGGCATCCTGTTACAGCAGCGCGCTAGAGGTAGCAACCGCACGCAACTTCTCTTCCATCGTCTGTTGGGGGTTTTTGATCCAGTGAATTTTCATTATCACAAATCCCCTGAAGGCATTTCCGGAAATGATGCCCCGGAAGGCCAGCAATCAGACCAAGGAACAAGCGGCACAGATCGGAGTCAGCGAAGTGGCCAAATGGGTCAAAGAGCACCAGCAGAAGGGGGTGTCAAAACTTTGGGAATTTCAACAAAAAATTTTTCATAATTTCAGCCCAACACTATCGTGTTTGTCGTGTACAACAACACTGAGGTGCTGCACAAGTACACACAGCTGGTGGCGGAAGCGTTTGGACAGAACAAAAACAAGCCGAAGAAGCAGCCTTGATCAGAGGGGGCGGCCAGAGATGCTTGGCCAATTGGTGTCCACCAGCCCACACAATTGTTCACCAGATGTGTGCCCTCTCAACATGTGGCCACTTTACGGACGATCATCATCGCTTGATTGATCAGATCAAAGACAGCTCTTCTCCCGCCCTTGTGTCCGATGACTTTTCGTCTGCCAATCATGGGGGAGCAGGAGGCAATTTGGGCGAGAGCAGCAGAGGGCGGACTAAGCTCCTCCGAAAGAGCTCACTCTCGAGCTCAATCAATTGTCATCGCTTGGCCACTGGGACCAGGTTTTGGGCTGGGGCGGTGAAGCGAAGACGCTTCTCATCCCACACTGACGTCAATGGATCCCGTCAGCCCCGAGGGCAAATGTGTGAAGGGGGAGAGAAGTGGGCTTGACATAGCCCGAGGGGCTGATGAAAGGACTGCTCCCAAAGGTCGGGTTATAGTCAACCCTACCC
>JAEHOM010000632.1:0-10787 GCA_016433075.1 Hoplolaimus columbus | reverse complement strand
TTTTTTGTTTGCAAAAAAAATTAAAAAATTTAAAAAAGTCTATTTTTAGGGGTGTATTTTCCAATTTTTCGCCGAAAATAAGCAAAAAAGTTGCGAAAAAAGGTGAAATAGTTGCGAAAATCCCGAAATAGAGGAAATAGTTGAGGAGTCCGAAATAGTTGAAAAAAAGTACCGATTTTTTGGCTTCTACCAACCAAAAAACCATGATTTTCGTGCATATGTGCATATCTCTGACCTCCCTCTATCTATGCGCAAAAAATAGGTGAACAACTATTTTTGGTAGCCCTATTGACTATTGATCATATAATCAATCAATACAACAACGATTGTCACTTGGTCAAGTTAATTTAAACAAAGAAGCTAGGGACATTTTATCAAATATCTTTGGCATTATTAGAGTGCAGAGCTTTTACTCTTTCTTTTCCGGTCCGGAGCTCTTTATGAAGAATTTTTCTTTCTTATAACATCTCATGCCTTCAAAAATTACTGCATTACGTTAAGTTCTTTACTCATTACCACTCACTCACTCTTTTTTTTAATCATAACCATAACACCATAACAGTAGCCAGTACTGCCTATATTGTAGTTCATCTATGTTGATCTAAAAAAATTCAGATAAATCAATGGGTTAAAAATAGTAAAGCAACATTGATCGCATTTCCTCCCTGCATACTCCATACTTACATGGTACGTATGTGAATGTGGGTGAAATAAGGGTGGGTGAAATTTTTACGGTTTAGGAAAGCTCCTCGCAGTCACAGTCTTCCGCCTCTTCTGCTGCCGCATCTTCGGCGGCTCACTTTGTGTCCCAGTTCGATCCCGATTTGATTCTTCAATTCAAGCACAAAATCTCTTCCTCCGACTGGGAGGCACTGGAGAATTATCTGACAGAGGAACGAACTTTGGGTCAGCTCAAGAAAAAACTGCTTGAGAAGTTCGGAGCAGCGCAAGCTCGACTTGAACTGGAATGGGAACAGTTGGACGTACGAGAAAAAAGCCAATTGGTGGGAGAAGTGCAGGAACACCTGTACGAGCTGCAGTTGGTGGAGCACGCGTTGAAGGTATGTTGGGGTTGGGAGTGCATCTACGATTACCTATGGCTTCTTCACATTCAAACATTCAGGTCCCACTTATCGGTATAGCAAAAATCATGTTTTCTTTGAACCCGGACAGGTGTGTTGAAAGGGATCCGATCCAAGGTTTGTTTTCAACCGTGTGTTTGTGTTGTGCGATTCTGTCCAAAATTCAAATCGTTCGGAATTGGAGCTGGGCTGAACTTTTGGCGAAATTTGCTCAACTTCTTAGCATAGCAGAAATGGTTATAAAATTCCGAAAAAACCGACGTGTGTTAGCAATTATCAATGTTTTCCCGGTTCTTGATCAATAAAACCGAAAAAAGTCGGACTAAATGTTTTTATTTATCTGTACAGTTTTATTGATGTTTTAAATTTTTTAGTTTTATGCATATTTAGAGGTGTGCAGGACTATATTCTAGTTACCTTACGCTGAGTGAGCCTACCTCGATTCTAGAGCCTAATAGGTAATAGGCCTGAGATTGTACAGAGACTACCCAGAATTTTGGTTCTAGGGAGGGCACCCATGCTGGCAGATCCAAAATTCTTTTGCGAAAATTGACATCTTTCAAACCAAAAAGGCATCCATCCTTCCGTAAAAATGCATTTAGCTAAAAGAAGAATCAATTTTGGCCTTTTGGCTCGAGGAAATTGAATGTTTTAAGATTTTAGGAAGCGGTGCCGATGAAACTCAGCCGGGAAATTTTTGTTTTTTTTGGACCATTTCTAGGAAAAAATTGACCAAATTTGATTTAAAATTTTCTCCCATGATCGCTGTGCAAAATGTGCAGAAGCGAAAATTAATGATGCATAACATTTCATGCCACTAATTAGCAATGTCAAAATCGTTAGCGTGTCTTTTCAGCGAAGTCAAAAGCTCCCAAGCGACGTAAGCATGAGTTAGGAGTGCTGACAGCCAATGAATCGGTGGAAGAGCCAAACAAAATAGTTCCGGTCAGAGAAGCAAAGTTGCTGGCCTTCAGTCAAGTGCATAGACATCAGCAGGACGAACGGCTTGAGGAGCTGACTTTGGAGGTTGGCAAGAAGGCGCCTGGCCGCTTGAAGCGGAGGCCGACTCGGCTGGCGAAGAATCCTTCGATGGAAATGTCGACGCCACCGCCAAATGTTGTCGGTTGGACGGACAAAGAGGAAGAGGCGCAGCAAGCGCATGGAACAACAGCTGATCAGCAGCAGAACATGGAGGAGGGCGACCTGAACCTGAACAACCACCAGCTGACACTGCAAATGCCTTCTCCGACGACGACGCTTAAAGCTGAGGATGGCCAGTCCAGCGTGTTGGGGTCACCGCCGCCGAGAGCCGACTCTGCCAACATCTCCTCCAATTCCCAACCGGCAATGAGCTCACCTCCGGGGACGCGGTCCAGGAAAAAGGGAGGCGGGGCAGCAACGGGAACAACAAGTGACGCGAACAACTCGACCGCTGGCGGGAGAAGCCCGCGGAAGAGGGGCGTGGACAAGCAGCGACACGCCAGCGGCGGTGAGCAATCAGTGCTTAAGTTGAAGATTCACTTCGGTGGTATGTTCTTTAAGAACTTGTTTTGCTTTATACCACCAAATTTTTGGTTAAATCACACGCTTTTATGCTGCACAGTTGCACCCACTGATGATTTCAGAATTGAATGTTTAAGAAGGGAATTTTTTTTCGTTTTGTGTTGGTAATTTTATATTTTTTAGGCAATGGAAAGGAGCAATCAAAAAACTGTGAAGACGATGAACAGCAGCAAGAGGCAGTTCCTGCAGACGAGCTCAATGAGCCAACATATTGCCTTTGTGAACAGGTAATTCGCTTCTTTGTGGTGTGTGATGGGCTGTGTTGAAATAGGGTTCGGGATTAGGTTCAGCCGTTTGATCAAACAGGTTTCAAACAAAACAGGCAAAGTACACTAAAAAAAATATGAGGGCACTTTATGCCTTGGCATCCAGATACACGAGATATGGGCTTATCACGTACTCAAAATTCTAGGAGCACTATAAACTTTCGCAAAAAAAGCTCAAAATGGGCATTTTGAAAAAAAGGAAAAGGGAAAAAGGCTCAAAAGAAAACGGGCTTTCGCAAAAAAGGCTCACTCAGAATGAATTGTTTGACTTGTTTCGATCTTATGTTCGATTCCGCTCATTTAACATGTATATGTAAAAACCTTTTATCAAGGCGAATCGACTATTACATTTATATAAATTGTTGGGTTCCAATTTTCCGAATTTCATTACCGAAGCCGAACATTTTTATAAAAATTGACTTTTCTAGATAAAAGAAGTTTTTTACATATTCATGTTAATTGATCGGATCCAAAAATAGGGTCGAAACAAATCTAATAAATCATTTATGTCTTTTTTTTTTACAAAACGTCCATTTTAAGCTTTTTTTGTGTGGCAAATAATCTTGCATATGTCAAACCATTGCCTTCAGGTTTCATTTGGCGAAATGATCTGCTGCGACTATGAGCTGTGCTCCGTCGAGTGGTTCCATTTTGCCTGTGTGAACATCAAGAGCAAGCCAAAGGGCAAGAAATGGTACTGTCCGCTGTGTCGGCACAACGAAAAGGCGAACACACTGAAGCCCGAATTGCAGCAAAAGTTTGAGCAGATACGCCATCGGACCCAATGAATGCCAAACTCCCTTTTTGCAGTACCGTGCTTATTGTTATTGTAATATACTTATGTCATATCTATCTGTATTTGGACCAAATACCCAAACTCAGCGTATCGCACCTGCACAAAATGCCAATTTCGCCGCATATTTGATCAAAAACCTGTTCATCTTCAGTACATCTTCATTCCCCTGCAACATTATAGTCTTAAATTCGTCAAAGAAAATGTACATTCTTCTTTTTAATGTATACTTGAGCGCATATAACTTTTTTCGTGAATAACTTGTTTTTATGTTGTTTCTGAATTCATATTTTATTCTGCAAAGGTGCAATATTGCGTAACAATTTGTTGATTTTTGGTAGAATTTATGGGACCGGATCTATGCAGAAAAGGAGCAGAGTATGTGCGTTCCCGGATGCCGATGGTTGGCCTGGGCACCTATCAGATCCGCGCGGGCTCTGTCATCTTCGACGTGCTTGACGCCGCCCTCGAAAGTGGCTATCGCCTGTTCGACACTGCGCAGATTTACCGAAATGAGCAACACATTGGGAAGGCGCTGAAGCAGTTGTTGCCCAAATTCAACCTGACCAGGCAACATTTGTAAAAAAACTAGTCATTTTATTGGCTTCTTCCTCACTCCCCCTGTCATGAATCCCTTGAGATTGCCCTCGCCTGCCAATAAGTATACCATCCATATCGAAAATCGGTGTTTTCTCATTCGTCAGAAATGTATGAATGCAATTTTTACTTCCATCCTATATTGAGACACACATTTGCATATGATTTGGTCTCTAATTTTGGATTTTATAAAGTCTTCACAATCAAATTAAGGGAGGACGTGTTTATCACCACGAAAGTCAGTCCGCAGAATCAGGGGGACCAGCACTGCGCAAGGTCGTTGGATGAATCGCTGGAAAGGTTGCAGACCGACTACATTGACCTGGCACTGATCCATTGGCCCGGCACCTCCAAACTGAAGAGGGCGGACAAGCGGAACGCGCAGATGCGAGCGCAAAGTTGGAAGGCGATGGAGCAAATGCACGCGGAGGGCAAACTGCGCGCCATCGGAGTGTCCAACTACACGGTGGAGCACCTGGAGACACTGCTGGCGGAGGCGACCGTGTTGCCGGCCGTGAACCAGTGCGAGTGCCACCCGCATTGGTGCCCGTCCGAACTGATCCAGTTTTGCGCAGAACATGGCATTCACTTTCAGGTGACAATCCAATCTTGTGCTCATATTTGAGGCCATAATTGGAATTTTTAGTCACCATATACAAAATGGAGGTTTTTATGAGGTGGGCGAACGGGGAAGGGACGTCCAGTCACAAGCTCCAAGATCGACATTTGCTTAAGTAGAAAAAAATCGGTTCCATGCAAAAAGCGTGGCGTTCCCTACTCCTTAAAAACTACTCTTTAAAGGCAAATTAAAAGAGTATAATGTTCTAAAAAGCAAAAGCCATCAAACACATCCCACCAAACATCTTTCCCTTTCCTTCATTTGCATGCGTTGTTATGTGCTTTTTCATATTTCCTCACTCTTCAGGCATACAGCAGTTTTGGTGGTCAAACTGACTGCGATGAGCTGTTCCAGGACGAACTGGTCAAGGCAATGGCGGCCAAGTACGAGTGTTCAGTCAGCGACTTCCTTCTGGGATGGGCACTGTCACAGGGAATGGTTGGTAATAACTTGTGCTATTACTTGTTTAGGCTCTTTTTGATATTCGAAGCGGATTTGAACTAATTTCAGAGTGTTTTGCCAAGAAGCAGCAACCCGGAACATGTTCGTGCCAATTTTGCTGGCGCAAGCAAAGTACGCATTGCTGCCGAAGACATTGAGGCGGTCAAAGCGAAAGATAAGCGCAAATACTGTTGGGATCCGGAGGGAGTGCGGTGAGAGTCACTGCGAACGAAACGATCTTTTTCTTCTTCCGACAATGCACAAAATATTTATTGACTGCTTCAGTTTTTTCTATCATCGAAATTGCATGTTACTTTGCCTGTCACGTTACAGGTACAGGCGCATTCCGCAAGCTCACAAAAAAGGAGTAAAGTTAAGGTTCAGCAAAACCCCCGACGATTTACCCAAAATCATCTCATCTGTGATGTCCTGATGTCTGTCTCTGTCGAGCATTCTCTTCTACTTTTTAAATCTCGGTTCCGAATTCCAAAGCAGTGTTGTACGGGCTCGGAGCTAGCTCCGGAGCCGAAACATCTTGAACCGGTGCTTAATTCTTCGGGAGCCCATGTTCCATAAAAAAACGACAGTTTATGAAGGAATGTCTAATTTTTGCGCCGAATCGTTTCTTTCGTTAAGCGTTACGCCCCAGTATAACGTGATAGAAAACAAAAAATGCCTCTTGGTGGAGATGTAGCGAGCAGTGCTCGCTGTGCGGGTCCCGGACCTCACTCACTTGGAAAATAAATGTTTTTTCCTTGGACACACTAAATAGGCTTTTTTGGTCTCGCATGGGTTTTTTGGTGGGAAAGTCAGAAGCCCAAATAGCCCATCTGCCGGGGTCTAATTGTGCTCGCCGAGCACATTTTTAGGCTACAATTTGAATAATTAAACTCCAGATTATTTTATTTATTTTTTTTGCAAAAATTTTGGTTTGATTTGGATTTAGGAAAGAAAAAAATTTAAGCATACCTAGATTCAAAATTTTGTTTGGGTTCATTGTCCTAATTCTTGGAATTGTTCATTCATTAAGTCATTCTTGAATTTTTCAGTCCCGAAACCGGAGAAAATGCTTGAATGAAAAAGTACTGTTTAATAAAACATCCAATCGACGGGGACCAAATGTCTACATTCCGCTTGCTCTAACCTCGAATACATAGATCATCAGCAGAGTATATAAGTATCGAGCTTTTAGGGAGTCAGCCTCACTCATTCATTCATCTTCCATTCTTTCAACGAACACGTCTGCCGTTGCTGTGTTCTGATCAAAGAGATATGTGCGCCTGTGCTGCAAACAGCCGAAGCTGTCCTCCTTCACTTCATCGCTTCTCTCTCATCTTCGCGTCAACGCTGCTGTGTTACTTTTCTGCAGCTGCGGACGTCTCGGCCAGCTCGACAACCACCGCCACCAGTCTCAATTCGGGAGCTTTGACAGCCAATGCAAGCTCGACAACCGTTGCCACTGGGACAACGAAACCCGTCGGCGGTAGAGTCACAACTCATCGTCCCACGTATGTAACAAGGTAACAACTATTGGCTTTCCGCTTCACCAATCAGTTTAATTAGCTGATTTATGCGTCTTCCAGTACTGTGTCAAGTGGGGCGAGCACTATCGTTCGATCGTCAACCGATGGGCCGAAAATCAGCACTATCGCCATCATTTTGATATGCGTGGGCGCTGCTGCTCTGGTGCTGCTTACAATTGGCCTGGTTGTGTGCTGCTGCATCTTCTGCACTAATACTGCAGGAGGGGTCTACGTCGGCTCATCAAGCAGTGGTTCAGTTAAATCTCTCTCTTTCCCCTCATTCTCTTTCTCATCTCCCTCGTAAAACTGTCGATCACCGTCATCAGGATGATATGTATTATGATGAAAATAAGGTCCACGGAATAAATGTATTTATATATTGCATTCAACATAATTTGGTAAATAAAACATTGATCCCATTTTTTTAAGTGCGCTGTTTACATGTCGCAGAGTTGCGTATAATAAGGGTTATGAGTTATGACATCAGTTTTGTTATCTATTATCTTGTACAATAATTGACATATTCTTGACGACCTTACCACGACCACGATATATGCGTTACGGTTGTGTTAAAGCGTCTTGTAATAGAGTTTGACAGGAACAGGACTTTTCGGGATCGGGACTTGTCGGGACCAGTTGGTTCGTTCGGGAATCGAGACCAGGACTGATTTCCAATTAGAAAATTCCCGAAAACCGGGCTTAGGATACGGAATTTTGAAAATCTGAGCCCTGATTCGAGCTCCGAGCTGCAGCGCACTGAATTACATACATGAATTACATATATTTTTATTTTTTAATTTTCCGCGGGATCCCAATTCTACAATTGCCAAAATCGGGACTAAAACAAGACCAATGAGGCCTTTTCAAAGGCCAAAAATATAAATTTTTCTATTTTTTCAAGCCAAAATGTTCGTTATGCCGAAAATTGCTTTTTTAGAGCATTTTGGAGCAAAACCGACTTCAAAAGGGTGAGAATTTTGGACCGATTTTGTTGAAAAATTCGACCAAAATTTGCCTAAATTCAATGTAAGCTCCGTTTCACCCCCGCTCTGCAGGCAACGGCTATGGAGCGGTAATGGCTGATGGTATAAGAACGAAAATTGGGAGTAAGTCAAACTGGGAGTAAGTCAGGGAGTAAGTCATCAGTCTTATAAAGAACAAAGATTGGAAAGAAAAATAATAAAGTTTAGATAAAGATTTCCAGCTTCTTTTCATCACTTATTGTTGACAAAGATTTCGAAATCTGCAAAAAAAAAATCCCAAAATTCGGAAATTTTTCCGTTCTTAGGGGTGTGTTTTTGGGACCACGGGACTGAGAATCGGGAGTCCCGAGCCGGGACTGATGAGAAAAATCGGGACCTTGACCTGAAAATGGTCGGGATCTCCGATCGGTCTCGGTTCCGTCAAACCCTGTTTTATAAGCAGGATTCAATTTTCAATTAATTTCTGAAACATTTCATATTCCCACTTATGTCGGCCATGGACTGCAGCAGCCAGCCATATTTGGGCAAGGCCAGACTGTGCCCACTCTGCGACTCTGGCCTGCCGTTGGATCTGGCCATTCTCAACCGATGTCAGCACATTTTCCATGGCCCTTGCATTGACGCCTATTTGCGCCAGTTTGGCCATTGCCCTTACTCGAACTGTGAACGGTATTCGAGTCGTTACGATGTGATACCAGTGCCCACCGACCTGACAAACTTTGGCAGAAGGTATTTATTAATTCATACTTATGTTGAATTTTGATATTATGGGCCATTAAACACAAAATAAAAGTTACACGAGCTTTGCCTTTAGGTAGAACAAATTCAGGAATTTTTAATTTTTTGTGTGCTTACTGTTTTTCTTGCATCAGGTTTGCTGTAGTTAGGTTAATTTTCATAGAAATTTAATTATAAAATAGAAAAATATCTGTTCTCATCGGGGTACATTTTAGATATGAAGTACCTATTTTCTCTAATAGTTCCCCCTCCCTAATAGCTTCCCTCTCTGAAATTGGGGAAATCTTAATGGCTCAATTGCACTTTACGCGTCCTTTATAAAACTTTTACGCGTTCTTTTAGCTTTTACGCATCCTTTAACACTTAACGCGTCCTTTGGATTCTATTGAAAAATGACATTACATTATGTTCAGAGACAGATACGAAAAGGTACTGTCCGGAAATATCTGATATGGAATACCCTGTCCGGAAAGTCAAATACGGAAATGTCCTGTCTGGAAAAGACGGCTACGGAAATTTCCTGTCTGGAAAATTCGGATACAGAAATGTCCTGTAATAGATGGAAGTACGCGTAAAGTTGAAAGGACGCGTAAAAGTTTTAAAGTACGCGTAAAGTGCAATTGAGCCATCTTAATTTTCCTTGCTTACAAAATTTCCTTTTTATTGCATATTCTTTCTTATCTCCCTAATAAGTATGGTGTATTTAATGTTGCATAAAAACCACGGGAAGACGTATTTTTGTGTTAAAAAATTCCGATTTTTTTTGGGTGGGGGTCGAAAAATAACTCCCCCGTGGGAGCTATTAGAGAAAATACGATATTTCTAACATTTTGAAATGAGGTTATGAGGTGCTGCAAGAAGTATTAAATTTAAATTCATCAGAAACTTTCTCGAAATCGAACTTTTGTAGAAAATTTTTTGACATAAAACCTCATTTTTTGCTAAAGAAGAAGAAGGTTTGTTCGGAGCATCGATAACGACCAGTAAATTCTTTGGGAATTTGGCTATTTCTTAAAGGAAATCTACAGAATTCCAAAAATATGGCGAGCCTAAAGGAAATTAGCAAAGTTCAATTTTTATTCCTTTTGAAAACGGACTTTTCATGCAAGCCTCAACCACCAAAGCTCCTCGTCTGGTTATAATCAAAATTAAAAGAAATCATCCTAATGCTGCTCTAAAGCACTCATCTCTTCGTTCCTCCCAAGAAAACTGCTTTTGCACAACAGAAAATCCAAGTTTGGTTCATCTAAAACTAAAAGCTACCAAACATTGTTTTCTTTTGCTTTCTCTTTTTGCTGATTTCATTTTTTCGTATTTGGTGAACTTCAGCTTAAGTTAGTTCAGCCCTCACAGGATTTTAGCGGAAAATTTTTGAAAAATAGTGTTAAAAGACCTCATTCCTAATGCAGCGAGCGGCGGTTTTTTAGGGTGGTTGTCCAGCTCCCCCTTGGACGGAAGGAAATTTTTAACTCAAGCATGAGGAAGAAAAATAATAAATTTTCGATAAATTTTGCATATTTTCATTAAAAACGATAGATTTTCTTGAGTAAATGTAAAATTGACAAAATTTCTAAAAAAAAGAAGACTCGCTTTGAAGACTCGCCAAAAAAACTTAATCTGGCACTATGACTCTGTATGGTCCCAACGCTCACATGGGTCAGTGGTTCAGGTTGTCGAGCAACAGTCGCGCGGACTCCATTCGTCAGAATGATGATGTGATGTTGAGGGCTGCTACTCATCAGCAACCGCAACAACAAGGAGAGGTCAGCTTCGGTTCGGTTTTCCAACATACCATGCAGTTCGGTCTTCAAAGGGAGGGGTTCCTTAAACTTTGACCAAACAGCAAATGAAAGAAAGGTTTTCAAAAATTGAGTGCAAAAACCCACAGTTGAAAAAAAGCTTATTTTGTTCTAAAAGTATTTCAATAAATCGGGTCGGATAATGGAGGGCAGCGAGGGCATCTAATACTATAACTTTTAAGAAAGAAGAAATTATGCTGGATTCTGGAATTTACTAATTTCTTGTTTTTTTTTTTTTTTTGTTATAAACTAACGCACGAAGAAAGGATTGGAAGTAGCAAGTGTATAAAAATACAATAAAAAAATTTTCTCACCCACTGATCCTGACAATGGCTTCAGGCTCTTATACAATACTGACGCTGCCGACGACAAGAGAGGGTAAG
>JAEHOM010000631.1:0-10791 GCA_016433075.1 Hoplolaimus columbus | reverse complement strand
TTCAAGACCGACCTGCGCTTCCAGTCAAGCGCCGTGCTCGCTCTCCAGGAGGCCTCCGAGGCGTACTTGGTGGGCGTGTTCGAGGACACCAACCTGTGCGCCATCCACGCCAAGCGGGTGACCATCATGCCGAAGGGTGAGTTGTGGTTGTGTGTACTTGGGTTATAATTTCTTGCATCTCCTCCTTTGCAGACATCCAACTGGCTCGTCGCATCCGCGGAGAGCGCACTTGAGAAGAAAGAAAGGTGGAAGGTGGAGAGTAAAACTAACCCAAACGGCCCTCTTTAGGGCCACAAATGGACAAGTGGGCGGTGGTGACTGAACATTTTGCATTTATCCTTTTATGTATATCGAATAAATTTGATTTTCTGATTCATTTTTTGTTCGCGTGTTGGAGGGGTGAATGGAGGAGGATAACGTTCAAGTGATCACAGCGCAAGTGGAGTGAATGGCGACAGAACATTAACCCAAACGGCCCTCTTTAGGGTCACAATTGGACAGGTGGGCGATGGTGACTGATGATTGAGGTTTTTACCTTCAATTTCTTTAAATTTGTGAATAAATTGTTTTGATTCAGGCCAGCATTTTGCATTTTTTTTATCCATATATCTTTACTTTGGCTTCGCATATGTTTGCTTACTTAGAAGATTCATGAGTTATTGCGGTTTTTAAAAAGACCTTAGCGTTTTTGGGGGTCTAGATATTGACTTGTTCTTCAAAATGAATTTCCCTCTTGTTGCCTTGTTCTTTGGAGCAATGTATTATAATATATGTACGGTACGTTCTTGTCAGGGTTTTTTAAAAGCTAGTTTGGCTCCGCATTTAAAAGAATTCATACTCACAATCACAAGTGAGAATATCAAAAATTGTGTTCTGCAATGTGTTCTTTTTAGTGGGGAATTGTTTGATTTCATGAATGACGAGTGTGGAGCTTTGGATGAAGGTGTTGAAATTGTGGGTGTTGTTATCCATCGGCGGAATGCGAGGGGTCGATTTTGAGTGTTATTATCGGCTTCTAGGCAGACGTATTTCGCATAAGTTGTCGCGCGGCCTTGGAAGGTGGTGTTCATTCTTCGCCGGAATGTCAAACACTATGATTGCGGATGATCAAGGTAAGTAACAACCCCCGAAAATTTACTTCTCTGCAACAAGTTACCAATAAAAAAGGACTGACATTGAGATTAGAAGAACGGAAGTTGTGAAATACAAGTCAGCAAGAAAACTATACATAAAAAAGTAAAAAGAGAAGTCACCATCGCCCACTTGTCCATTTGTGGCCCTAAAGAGGGCCGTTTGGGTTAGGTTTTTTCATCTCCTTCATACGGCTTCTCACGTGCGCTCACCGCGAAGAAAACTGAGAAAAATAACGTCGGGAAATCACTCCCCCCCCCCACATGCCCTTTTTTCATTGATGAGGACATTTTGTTAAATTTTTTGCCGTTGCATTTATTATCTCGAGATCTCAAATCTCATCAATCTCCTCCAAGGCAGTGAGCATCTTTTTCCAGTTAATGAACTTTTCGAGACTAGAAAAGGACATGGTCTCTCTCTCAATTTAATGTGCGCTTCATCCCTCTTCCGACAGACATTCTTTCTCATTTAACCATTTAGCGTGTTTTCTTTTTTGCCAGTAGAATGAGTGCATAATCTGCTCCTTTTATATTACTTCCCATTCCCATAATGTTGCTGTTTTGGCCGATAACGGATGATGAGGACGTGGAGGATCGGGACCAGGACTGGCACTTCTGCTGCGGCACCATCCACTCGCTGTTCGGTACACTTCTGTTCATGTTCGCTGACCTGCAGAGCAGACGCCTTACGGATGAATACGCACTTTGTTTACACTACGGTTTGGGATTCCCATTTATGGAAAATTAATGTCCGAATTTGCCATTTGCCCTGGAAACATGGCCGGAAATCCGGAAAAATTGTCAGTTTAAGGGAACAGGGGTTAGTAAAAAGGGGAATGGGAGTTTAAAATGGAAGAATATGGGTTGTTAAAAAAGGGGAATGGGGGTTTAAAAAGAAAAGGGAACAGGGGATTTCTTTTTAATTCCCTTTTTAACAACCCCTGTTCCCTTTAGATTTTTAATTTTCATGATGCTGTAACTTTTTTTCTTGGGCTGCGCGCAAAAAGTTTGAATTAGAAATGATCAGCTCGACGAGAGGAATGATATCATATTTGTGGCATTTGAGAGGGCGGCCAGATTCCCGAATATAAATAATGCCAGGTCTTACCTACTATGTAACTGACTGAGTAAGAAGGAATTTTCCCAACCCTGAAATGGGATTTTTACGACCTTCCAAAATTTTTTACGAGGGGTGTCATCTGAATTTCTTACGAAAACGAAGATAATTATGGAGAATTTCACAGGGAGGCGTGGTGATGTCTAGTGGCCGAGTCAAGGAATACTATTCAAATTCTCTCGACAATAGACAGTGTGTCGACAATCGAAATAGCATAAATGGAAAAGTCGAAGGAATTGAAATTTAAAACAATGCCCAATTCTGAGGTTCCGAGAGGCTTTAGCTTTTACGGCAGAGAAAATCTCGGCTGTAAGTCAATAGAAATGAACAGATAAAATCGGTGAAAAACTGCTTGTCCGGTTTGGGTGCTGGAAAGCGAAGGAGAAATCAGTACGGGTCTCTAATCGAAGACAACTCAACCTGTTGCTCAAAATTTATTTCTGTTTTCTACCAATGACTGTGCATAAGCCGTTGTGTATTGTAAGAAAAATAAAGAATAAAATGCGAGAATGCAAATTGTTGCGAAATCATGGAAAGAATAGTATTTGGGGGACAGAATACGAATATAGAGGAAAGCGAGGGATATGCTGGAGATCAAAAGATCAAAACATCAGAAAAATGGCGAGCAATGAATGTCAAGCAAAATGCTCATGCCAAAAAGCACGGGCAATAAATGGCTCAAAAATTCCAAAAATAAAATGACAAAGTGAAAAGAGGGAAGGGCGATGAGAAATAGGAATGCAAATGAATAAGAATTTAAAATACAAAAAGAGGGTAAATTTGAAATGCTATAAATAATTGCGAATACTTTTAGCGTGATGCAAAATGTTTAAATGCGGGAAACTCCATTTCAAAACCTCCTCTCCCTCAGATGGTTTGCTTGACTCGCGTAACAGTGAACACCACTTCGACGTTGAGATGGTCATCGTTGCGGAAGACAAATCCGTTGTGAGGATCCGAGAGCATCTGCAAGTCACAAACACATATCGGACGGACATACCGGCGGAAAAAAGACTCACTTCCAGTTCAGCCATCGCATGGAAACCGATCAGAAAGCGCGGAGGGTTGGTACGATTGGTGAACAGAGCCGGGGAAGAACAGCGCACAATGTGTCCTCCCTTGGCCTGTTGCGAAGTGTCCGCCGAATAATGGCGTTTCACACGGAATTCCCTGTGATAAAAAAAGAACTAAACTCGACCACATATAGAAAACATAGTCTGAGGATTCGGAATCGGAATACATCATGAGTGTCCTACCCAAGAATGTAACTAGGAAGCTAGGAATTACAGTAGGGGAGAAGCAGCGATGGTTTTAGGCTTTGGCCATAGGGAGTAGTGGGCTGTACCATTGACGCAAATTTTTTCAAATTTACCAAGAGGGGAGCTGTATCGCTAGTATTTCAGCGCAAAATATGCATTTTAGGACAAAAAAAAAAGAATTTTTGGCCAAATTTTTTGTGCGTGTTTTTCTTTTTGAGATTTTAGAGTGTCGGTGCCGCCGCCAGACCAATTTTGGCGCTTTTGAAAAATTAAGAAATTGCTCGAAAATTCAAATACAAAAAAAAAACAAAACAAAAAGGGAGTAAAAATAGCAAGACCTAAATGCACGATTAATGCAAATGCGTATGATAATTGCAATTTACTTCATAAAAATGTTACTATATTTCCGGCAAATCCGGCATCCCATTTTACTATATTTCCGGCAAATCCGGCATCCCATTTTGTTAAAGAAAGCACAGTTAAAAAAACATGCAAACAATCGATTGGATAAATTTTTCAAAAAAAAAATTGACTAATTATAAATTGTTGCTCTGCTCATATTAAAGCATATAAGGAAAAGACTAGCAGACTGCTAACAGAAAAAAACACTGACAAGTCAAAAAGTCCCCAATCCTTAAAATGAATATTTTCTCACATTTGAGCAGTCGCATCCCATTGCTTCGGCGCTTGTCCGCCCTCGGGTCCTTTAGCGCACAACCACAAGCCCAGCATGGACGGCTCACCAGCATTTTTGTGGCCTTTAACACGAAGAGCCCAGCGAAATCCGGCAAGACTGATGTCATCGGAACGGACATCAAACTCGCGTTTGGCAACCAACGCGCGGAAGTTCGGAACCGCAAAACGAATGCAACCAGTGAGAGCTAAAATCGTACATTCTTACATAAATGTGTAGAAGCTAGTAGTCTATGGAAAAAGCATTTAATTTTAGCAAAAATATAGTTTTCCCTATTTACATTGCACAGTTGCCTGTATAATGATTAAGGACAGGATTTAGGTATATGCAAATGCATATTTTGTTTGCGAGCTTGGCACAGCATGAAATGCACGAAAAACACATTTTTAGCTCGAATCTAAGCCAAAAATAGGGACTTAAAAGCATATATCCGCATATTTTCGATTTTTTGAGTATATTTGCATATTTTGCAAATTTAAACATATTTCAGGGTTTGGGGCATATTTTTGAGCATATTTTATACTTTCGGAACATATTTCCTAATTGGTCGGATTTTAGCTGTTAAGTAATTTTATTCAAAGCAAATTTATACTAATAGACACTTTGGATAATAAGGAAACTACCCCACTCTCTTTAAATTTTTTACATGTAAAATTTTTTAATTCACAAAGTCTGTTCATTTTCCCTGATTTCCTAATTCTTCAGACACTAATTGTAAGAGATCAATCATACAACCATTGTGCCAAATGTTAAACCCTTGAAACGTCGACATCGCAGAATTAGAATGTCTAACAATGTCGATAAATCAGAGGTTGAAAATAAAATACCTGACATGAGATGTTATGAGGTTATTTTTCCCAGACAACTATGGCAAAATCGCTCCAGAATCAGATAAGCAGATAGGAAAAGAAAAAAAAAATTCGCATTCTGAGATATTGTCCCCTTTTGAGGCATTACGGCTTAAATGCATAAGCTTACCAGCTTGTTCAACAGTCGTCACTTTCTTGACAATTTCGGGCACCAGCAACTGTGAAGGAGAGGTCGTCGCTGAAGAATGTCGATGCGGAATGAACGATCTGACGATGGAACGGAAACAAGTTGCAATTGGGCTGGTGGAGACGACAGGCGCGTGCAAAGCAGAAGGAGGGGAAGGAGAAGAAGACTGCGTCTGATTGTGAGTCATCATTGCCTGGTCCAGTTTCGTCTGCAACTCCTCGACCTTCATCTTTTGCTCGGCCAACTCAAATTCCAGGGCTTCGTTTGCATCTGACAACTTATCTCTACAAAAATGAATGCGCTTTCAAAACATGTTATTAGCTCGCTAAATATTTATGATCATGGATAGTAAACATGAAAAAATTTGACTAAAAATCCGCTTTTAAATCAAAAAGGGTACTTGTTCAGAGTTTGAGTCCACCCAAAATCCGAAAATTTTTCAAAGTATGTTTTATCGCATAATATCGATTCAAAATCAAATAACACCAACGTAAATCCATTTTTATTCACTCAATTGGGTACAGATCTGAGATTTGGAACCAAAAATGGAAAAATATATCCGGAAAAATATATTCGAAAAAAATATCCTGGAAAAAAATATATTCAACCATTCTTCAAATTCATCATCGGTTTTTTGAAGAACACGACACAAATCAGTTATTTTGTAATTTTGTAGTACTTATATAAGCTAAAAATGATTATTGCAGTAGTTTTCGGTCGAAATTATGCGATAAAACAACTATGAAAAACTTTCGGATTTTGGGTGGACTCAAACTGAACAAGTACCTCAAAAAGCATAGTGTGAAGGCTAATAATAGTCGTTTGTCAGAATGTGACATATCATCAGAGAAAGTTATGTGAAGAAGTATTTTCACAAGTGCAAATGCTTTTTCTATTCCAAACTTGGACCATGTCTATGTCGGATTATTTTTCTGATAGTTTAATTTTAATGGAAAACCCACTTTTCTTCGGCGCATTGTTTCAGCTTCTTCTTCGTTCCTTCCAACTCTTCATTGCATTCCGCAAGATCTTGTTTCAATCGGAGTTCATTTCGGCGAGCGTCCAACACAGTGCGACTGAGCTCCTGACTGAAAGGATAACTTAAACAAGGTTACCCCCTTTGAAAAATATTAATTGAATTTTCTGAACTTGTTTTCGAGGTGAAATTTGGATGAGGGCAAAAATTGTTATCCTCGCCCAACCAAAATAAAACGACAAAATTTATACTCACATCCTCGCCTTGTTCCGGTCAATCAGTTTGCGGTTCTCCTCCCCTTCGACAAGTGCTTTCGCTTGAACTTCTTTCAGATGTGACCTTAACAAAAACACATTATCTCAAGAATGGCATTTCATCTGCAACAAAACAATCACATTTCAGTGTCCTTCGCGGCAATTTGACTCATGAGATCGAGCATTTGGGACTCGCGATGCTTCACTAACGAACGAGCACCGTCCAAGTCTGTCGTTACCATTTTCCTTAAAAGTTAAAAAGAGCATTTTAAATCTCGGCAAAAATTATCTATCATAAAATTTTTGGCTTCCTCTTACAAAAGCATACAGAATACAATCAATTTTGACATTACAATCAGCCTAAATTAGACTTGATTGTGTTGCCTTATTAGTTTGATTAATGCAGTTTGTCAACGATATTATGCTTATGCTTTTAAGTTATTTGGACATTTAACACCATAACCATAACGTTACTTAAAAATGGGTGAGCCATTTTATACGTCGCGGCATGTTTCATCCTATCCAAATCTGATCCCAGAAACAAGTTCAAAACAATCAAAACTCTGTTTTTGGTGCTGCTTCGTACTGCCGGGCGAAACAAGGTGGAGGCGGAAGGTGGGGTAGCCAAAAGGCATTAAAATTGTGTCTGTATTTGCAACGTCTTTGGTCTTTTAAAAGTGCAATGGAGTCACTTCAGGAGCGTAATCAGTCGGATAAAGGAAAAAAGGAGCAGATGCCCGTTCAAAACCAAAAGGCTTACTGTAGAAATGAGGAGAAAAATTAAAAATTTCAAAAAGTATTCGCATTTTTCACTAAAAAATAATAAATCGAGTAGTTTTCGATAAGCGGTTCACACCCATTTTCGTGGATTCCCCAAAAAATTTTCCTTGTTACGTCCCTACTAAGAAATTCCTCTGTGATGGTGTTCGCTCTTCGGTACAGATTGTACGTTGACAATTGAACAAGTGCTTTAACTTACACTTCCTTGCTCACATTCGCGAATTTGAGCTTCTGATCAGCCAATTCCGCTTTGTGTCGATCCATCTCCTTCATCAACAGTTCACGTTCTTTGACCAGTCGACAATTCTCCTCTTGCGCTCTCAAAAGCTTGTTGCGCAATTCCATGACAAGCGGATCACTCTCGGGGTCACGCAACAGATTGCGGCTAAAAATCAAAAGAATTCCACCAAGCAAACCGAAATTTATCAGTTTTGTCTATTAACTAAACCACTAATAGAAACCAAATCAGTATTTCGTATAGGCTAATGACAAAAAGAAAATTTTGTACCAGGATTTATGAACTATATCTTTTTAATTTCAACTCAATTCATGGGATGTATTTTCCTTTCGCCAATTTCAGGATGTACAATCAACATTTACAAGGCAGAAAACATTAGCTCATATAAAATGCTATTATAAAAATCCAGTTTTCCAAAAAAATGTTTAAAATTCTTAGGCGACCATTATATATCTATTTTCTAAGGATGAAAAAATCAAAAAGGGGAACAAACACTGAACATACTTCTTCGCCATGGCTTCGTTGAGCTTCCGCTTCAACGAAATGATCTCCCGCACATGCCCCTGGTTCACCTCTTCCATTTCTTTGAGTTTGTCTTCTTTTTCTCGCATTTCCTCCTGCGTTTTGGCCAATTTCTCCCTGATCACTTCCAATCCTTCCCCATTTGCAGAACGTCCGCGCGCATTCCTTCCGCGCATTTGAGTAAACAAGAGAAGAGTAATGTATTGATAAAAAAAAATTAGAAAAATTCTGAAAAAATTGCCAAATTGCACTCATTTAGTATCCGAACAATGTATATCAAATATCAAGATAGATTTGGATTTTGACCAAATGATTAACTCATGCTTTGTTACATGCTATTAATAAAAGAAATAACAGCAACTAAAATTACAAGTTTTTGGTTTTCCTCGCTCCTGAACTGAGTGAAATTTTCGGAAAATCCAAACCTTGGCCTAGAGCGCGGAATTACTTTGTGTTTAAATTTTTTGATACGATAAGGTATGATTGATTCGGATGTTGACCAATGAAGTAAATTCAATTTTAAGTGCATATACCACCATATCATATCAGTGAATAAGGTTTATGCTTTACATAAAGTTGGCATTGAAAAAACCAAAATCCGGAAGGAAGATAAAATGATCAAAGGTAGCAGAATTGCAAGTATGTGAATCAGAGGGAGAGAAAAAAGATCGGTTACCAGGTGTGAGGAGGATGAAGGGTGAGATTTGATGGGTTGGAGTGAGAGAGGGTGTAATCATGGCAAGGCCGCCCATCCGTTGGTCTCCTTCCATTCTCACATCGCCTTCTTGGCCTTCCCGGCGCGATATTCCGCCATCTGCGAAAGAATTTTTCAACAAAACCCTAATAAGTGTCCTAAACATGAACGAACCTCGCGCTCGTAGCGCTTCTTGTCCTCCTCAGAGCGCTCCTTCCACTCGTTCTTCTCCTTCTCCGGAAGATCCTTCCACATTGCAGCCATCGTCTTCAACGCATCCCTAAAGACAAACAAATACATAAATTCGAATTTCATTAAAACCCCAAAGTTTCTTCTTACTTGCCGCCGACTTTCTTGGTGACGCGCTCACGATGCTCCTGGAGGAAGAGAAAAAAGCCGGAAAGCTGAAAATGCATTGGTCATGGTCAAAATGTCGGAAAGAAGAAAAATTACCGGTTTCTTCGGTTTGTCAGAGTCCTTGACTTTGGATTTACGCGGTGCCATTGCGATAAACTTGGTTATCTTTGGTGAGAGTAGTGAACGAGAATTGAAAACTGTTGGAAAATGTTATATCTAAATTCAAAATAAAGGTTATTTTGGAAAAATATATAATTTAATCGAATAAGAAATGCATTTGAAAAACTTATCGGGTCGAATACCGAAATACAGTGAAAATATATCGAAGAGCGAATAATTCAAGTGCATACGAGGAGAGGAATATGATGCCCAGGTGGGCAAAAATTTAAAAATTAGGGAATTTTTCGCAAAAAGAATGCAAATTTTCTTGAGGATTTTGAGATTTTGACAATTTCGCCAAAATTTTTCCCGGCGGCGCCTATCGGCACCACAAGGCCCCAGTTTTAGAAAAAAAGTGTAGTGAAATTTCCCATGGAAATCGCAACTTTTTTAATCAGAAAAGAGATAGAGCTTCTCGCGCCTTTAAAAAATGGTGAAATTTGCATGAAAAATCGACGAACAAAAAAAGGTCGCCGCGTGGCGCGAAATTTTTTGGTGGGTTTGCCCCCCCGCCCGAAAATTTTGCTGGCTAAGGGCCTGATTTCAATATTAACGAAAATTTGATAAAACTGGTGTGTGTTCCAACGGTATCGAAAGAAAGAAAGCAAGAAAAATGAAAGAAACCAACCGGGCGGGGAGATTTTAGTAACTACCAACCACTACCTAGTCATAGTAGATAGAGGATTTTGCTAAAGAGAAATGAATGGAAGTGGATTCTACGGTTCTACCTACATTTACATACTACATACATTATTAGGTATTATACGCCGTACGCCCAAATGTTGAAACGTTGTTCGAATGTCGAAAAAACGAATATTATATATTAATACATTATCACACTATTTATCAATTATCATACTTCACTCTCCACCGTCAAACAGTTGTTCTTCGGTCGCGCCTTGTGTACACATTACACAACCCCTCCCACCTGAGGCCGTACAAAGAAATCGGGTTAGGGTTATTTAACCCACCCTTAAAATCTGGTCAAACAACCCGATTTCTTTGCATATGGCCTCTGATTGCCGATATGGACGGCTGGCTGATGATGCGCTGATGATGTGTGTGGAGTGTGGATGGCCATTGTTTTTGCATTTCGTTTAGCACCAATGAATGCTTGTTTGGTGGCGCTGCAGCTTCGGGATTTAACCTGCTGTTGGTGCGGGGTGTGGTTTTCGTCGTTTTGTAAGTTTTTTTTTGTCTAACTTATGGCCATGGCCGAGATCCCGAGATATCGGGGGTCGATTGGGTAACTTTTTGTAGTTAAGCATGGGGGACATTTCATCCCGCTTTCGTTCCGTTAATAATTGGCACATCGTCTATATCACACGTGGGTAGCCCCAAAATTCGAAAAATTTTGCGCGACCCCCACAAATTTTTCGCTGCGCGACCCTCGACCCTTTTGCGCGACCCCAAATATGCTGGGACGAAAATGTCGGTTTTTATTGCATTTTTGATTGACAATTTTTCACAATTTTCGCGACCCTCCCTATTTTTGCGCGATGTGCGATTCCCCCCCCCCCCCCACTGGGCGAGGGGCCTTTGGGGCGGTCTCTTTTACCCACCCAACGCTCCGCACGAATGGAGGGGGTGGATTTCGGGGTGTCGCGCGTACGTC
>JAEHOM010000630.1:0-10708 GCA_016433075.1 Hoplolaimus columbus | reverse complement strand
TCAGATTTGTATAAGAGACAGGTCTATAGCTTATAGCTTATATTTTATAGTTTGTAGTTTATGGTTTATGTTTTATAATTTAATATTTTGTGGTTTGTAGTTTTTATTGGTGTGACGCACGGCCGCCATCCTTCTCACTGTCTTAATAATCGAATTAGTTTGACGCATGACCGCCATCTATCTTGCTTCTTTACTAAACGAATTAGTGTGACTCACGGCAGCTATCCTTCTCCCTGTCTTACTGATCGAATTAGTTTGACACATGGCCGCCATCCATCTTGCATCGTCTTACTAATCGAATTAGTGTGACGCACGGCCGCTATCCAATCGAATTTGGGCGTGGCACTATACAATGTCCAACGGTTGTTTGCTCGCTTGCTCGCGTAGTTTATGCGTCATACGACCTCCAGCGAGCAAACAAATATAACCGGCGGTGCCACGCCCAAATTCTCTTTGGCGAGGCGATGTTTCTATGCTGGAATGATTGATGGGGTTGACGTCGCGCTGTTTACGCCCGCACAAGATGACCTTGGCTACGCCTTTATATACCAGCCGATTTCCCCCAATTGCTCAGTCATTCGCTCATTGGGCAGGAGAAGCAGAGGTTCTGCACTCCTTGCCGTCTGCCGTCCCTGGCTTGCTTGGCCTTTGACGCTGCCAGGGGAGCAGAGTTTCTGCTCTCCGTCGCAGGTTTGCCTGCGGGCAATGTCATAGACTATGCTTGCTTGGAAAACGACAGATCCTTATGCCCAAAAGTAAAAATGGGGAATTAATAAAGTGGAGAGAATTAATAGAGTGTGGGGAATTAATAGGATTGGGGAAGTAATAGAGGAGATGGTGTATTAATAGAAGGGATATTGATTTTGATAGGAGGGCGGGGAATTAGTAATTGGTTTAGGGTATGAATAAAGGTTGGGGTATTAATAGAGGGGATGTGAAATTAATAGAGGTGAGGAATTAAAAAAGTCAGGGATGAAATTAATAGAGGAAGGTGGTATTAATAGTGGTTTGTGAATTAATAGTGTGCATTATCGACTACTAAAGCTAGAGGAATTAGAGGGAATGGGGAGTTATTATTGCTGATGGTTGGAGATTTGATAGAGTAGTTGTGGAATACTTATTTATTATTCTTATAATTTTTCTTAATATATTTAAAAAATTATCTGAATACGTGTGCAATCTAACTTCGAACTGTATGTAAAATCAATAAAAACTTAAGTTTTTCTTAAAAATCACGCATTACTTTGCAGGATAGTCAGAGAAATTATATGTTATAAACGTCTTACTAAATTTATTTTACAAGATTTTTGTGCAACACCCTAATATCTTTATCTGTTAAGTTTCAATTATTGCAAATCGAGATTATTGTGTGTCCCTAAGAAATTAATTGGACTGCACACGTGTCCTTCTGTATTCAGCTAATTCATATCGTCCACAAATGCCTTCGTCTAAAAGTAGAAAATCGGCTCGCAAGACCTCCAACATTTCAGCTTCTCCTTCACCACCTGATACTCCTCTAAGTCCTATGGCTTTTAACATGCCTAAGGCAAGCAGAGGACGACCACCAAAAAGACGAAATCGCAATAACCCACATGGGCGTAAGGGTAAAGTTTCAGCTTCGAACACCGATAACGATACTGCATCGATTACATCGTCGATAACATCCGGACGCACTACACCAATTCGAACAATGTCCTCAATGCCATCATTACGGAGTTCGTCATGGCCTGAAAGAGCATCATTTCGCGCGAAATACGTTAAAAAATATGGGGATTGCTATTTTGAGTAAGCCTTAGATATTTTAAGCTCATTTTTAAATTTTTCTGCTTTTATCATCTAGATCGCTTTCTATTTCGTTGTGCAACAATGCAGCTAGAACTGCCGATATTCGCGAACTTATCTTTGGAGATCTGCTTTCGCGTATCATAAATGGACAATTTGAGATGGAGATGCCGATTTCAGGCTTATCCATAAAACAACATCTCGAACTCTATCTTCTAGAGGGCGAAACGGAACAAGCACAGCCAGTGCATCACACGTCACTGGAACATTACGGTCAATACATGCATACGCCTGGAGTATACGCCCAAATAAACGACACAATCTTGGCTGCCATTTGCCTTGAGCGTACTATTGTGGTTATCTATCCATGGCTTGGGCAAGGAGAAATTCTGGAATTCGGTCTTGATGTTGATGATTTACACCGTTGCCGTGTTGAAGCATTTTTCCAGGATGGAGATTCATTTGTAATATTCAAATCACTTGATTCGTTTTTCTTCTTTTTTTAGTCGATGGATCGAGATGATTTACATATGCGACCACCAGATGGCACGTTTGATATCACAGACGCTGGACGGACTCGCACAGTTGAAGATGCCTTATTTATTTGGCACAATGGAGTAAATCATTTTCAGCCATTGTTACCGGTATTATCAGATTTATATTAATTATATATAACAATAAACATAACTAATTTTAAGAACGTATCTGTAAAACAGGATGATTGGCCATTAGCCGATACAGCCGGCTCCGTTCGTCGTTCTCTAAGAATTGCTTCTATTAGAGATAAATCTTTTGATGGCACATCTAATGGAAATACAGCTCATCTAAAAGCACACAAGGAAGCTGAGCGCCGTAAACAACAAAAACTGACTACACTAAATCGAATGAGAGAAAATCATCGTCAAAAACAACGAAAAAGATCCGGAAAGATGGATCTTTGTAAACATCCTAACAAAGGTAAAAGCATCATTTTTTGTAATAAAAATTATATATAGATAAATATATATATAAGGCTGTTGGGCTTCCGATTCTGGGCACGCAAAACCTACAATATTGGATATAGGACATTTTGGAGGGAAAATATGTGAATATTGCCGGGCTTGGCTGTTACCTGCGGAAACATCAAGCCATTGTTGTGCTAATGGAGCTGTCAAAGTCACGGATTTCGAACGCGAAATCCCCGATTTATTTTGCGAACTTTTTCACAACCATGCCAAACACGTCTACGCATATAATACTTTGCTTGCAATGGCATCGTCAATGCGTGATGATTTTGATCGACAGAGCTCAGATGGAATTGTTTGCCTACTTAATGGGAATGTTTCTCATAGGCTTTCTGATCTATCGGTTTGTTATCAATATTCTTTGTAAGTAATAAATTTTTATTTCTAGCCAGGACAAGGAAAAGCAATGTTCAACGAACTTTACTGCATTAATCCTGTTGAGGCACATGAGGCACGTTGCAGCTCTTATACAATATTCAATCCGGACATTATTGATGAGCAGCTTTTGATGGAGCTAGACGCATTTTTGCGCGAGAACAATAAATTAGCAAAACAATTTGCCACATCATATGAGGATTGGCTTGCAGCAAAGGAGAATGCTATTTCTACAAACGAACCTATTCCTGAGTTTACGATGGTCATTCTTCAAAAGCGCGCTGATCCTGGCCCAAACTTTCATCGAATCAGACCACCCGCACCCAATGAAGTTTCGGCTGTATTTCGCATGCCTGCTGATGGCGATGAAATGGCGCCTTTGCCACATGGTCTGCGGTTACGAATTCGTAATGAAGGTGTATATTAAAGAAACAACATATCTAATTATCAAATATTTTAATACAGATCATAGCAAATGTCTCCGTGAAATCAAGTTCTGGGATCCGAACATGCCACCACTCCTCTACCCGCTGCTATTCCCGTATGGGCAGCAAGCATTCCGGAAGGGCATGAAAGTGGCAAAACTTCGCCAACATGCCCGAAAAAACGCAGGCTACTCCGAGGAAGAGCTGGCCATCGAAGTTGATGACGATGAAATTGACGTCGCGAATGATGAAAACATCGAAATACGTCAAACAACAAATGAGGATGAGGGATCTGACAATGATAGATCCAACTCACCGAAGCGATTTGTTCCTAAACGGCAAGAAGGACCTTCACACTACATTTTTATGCGAGAGTACTACCGCCATATCATCCAAACCCGTGCACATCCGACCGAAATTGATCGCAATTTCCCAATTTGGAGCACGCGTTATCTTGGACAGAAATTTTTAATTGGTAATATTATTTTTTGCAAATTAAGACAAAAAATTTAATTTACAGAGATGATGTGGGTTATCGAACATCAGGAAGCTTTTTATTCCAAGCTGATCCAAGACAATAAGCGTGTATCTACAGCGAAGGAATTACGTGAGGCAATTGAACGTGGTTTACCAATGGGATCCAAATTAGGCAGGTGTTACTTCACACCCGCTTATCAGGTTTAGTGAGTTTTTCAAAAACATTATAATAAAGGAAAATTTTAGGGATCTAAAAGACATATGCAAAGAGCATTCAACGATGCCCTTACAATTGCACGTGAATTTGGCACACCGACCTTTTTTATTACTTTCACACCGAGTCCTGCGTGGGATGCGTTAAAATCCATCCGGAAACGAGGCGAAACGCATGCAGACCGCCCTGACTTGATGTGCCGCGCCTTCAGGATGGCAAGAAGAGAATTGTGGAAGGATCTTGAAGCTCGCGGTGTTCTTGGCGGCTTTGGAACAGTTGTTGGCCACTCTGAAAGCATGGAGTTTCAGGAGAAAGGCATGCCGCACATTCACAAACTCCTCTGCCTTGACAAGTCAAAAGTGGATGTGAATTCATCAGAGTTCGTTGACAACTACATTACGGCTGAGATATTGCCTTGGGACGATGCAGTGGAACTTCTAGGCGAAGAGACAGCACGCCATTTACATGAAGATTTGTATCCTCTTCTTATCCATTCATGTTCAACTCGGTGCCTAGACGAAAGAACAGGTCGATGCCAATATGGCTATCCGCACAAATTTTCGGAAAAAACTATAGTTAATAAGAATGAGCCACCTAGATACAGACGGTAAGACATTTTGAATTTAAAGAATTACTAACATTTTTCTAACTTAAGCCGTTCACCTGATGATGGCGGAGCGACACTTGACATTGGCGGCAAAATTGTCGATAACCAATGGGTTGTTCCACATAACCTTTACATGTTGCTAAAATATGAGTCTCATCACAATGTTGAATATGTAAGCGGCGATGAGATATATGTGCGTAATTTTATCCTAATTATATCAAATGGTATCTATTTTAGATTCTTCAATACATCTTCAAATATTTGTTCAAAGGGACTGATCAGTGCTATGTGGAGGTGGCAGAGAGAAGTGTAGTCCAAGACGACAAAGCACCAAAGACATACAACTACGATGAATACCATCAGGTCTTCACGTGTCGGCGCATGGGGCCGTTTGAGGCTTTTATGAGACTTTATACGGAACCTTTTGTTCGACAATCTCATCCTGTTAAATCGTATGCGGTCCATAGACCTGAAGAACAGAATGTCCAGTTTCGAGGTGGCGAAGAGTTGGCTGCTGCTCAACAGGTTATTAAATATTATAATCTCATCTAATGAGCGTATTAAGGCTGCTGCTGGGGAAAGAAAAACACCTTTCATGGGATATTTCGAATTATGTGCAGCAGATAAGAATGCTGCGCAATATACATTCCTAGAGATTGGAAAACACTACCGATGGGTGAAGAAAAATTAGCAGCCTTACAAACGATTAGTCTATGGACAGAAATCGCTGATTCGGTTGTATCCAGTTAATCCATCCGATCACGAGCGATTTGCAATTCGACTACTTGCTTCACATATAACAGGTATCATTCACTTACTAGATATAGCAAAATTATTTGTAAATTTAGGCAAATCGGCATACAATTTGAGGAATCCAACTATTGATTCCTATAAAACAGTGTTTGACGAAGACGGAAACCAATTAATAACCTTTCAAACATTTGTTGAGACAGCTGAATACTATGGCTTGATGCAAAGTGACGACATTTGGATCCGTACACTGCAAGAAGCAAGTGACCGCTTCACATCTATCAAACGATTCACATATTTCTTTGCCCAGCTTTTGATATTTGGTATTCATTTTTTGTTTTTAATAATAAATGCTTTTTTAGCAATACCTTCCGATCCAAAAATGCTTTATGATATGTTCATAAAGCGAATGCTTCCAAGAAATTTCGACCGGATGAACAATGAGCAACAAGAACAATCAGTGCAGGTGATGTTGCGTCGTCTTCTGCAAGCCTTTATGGATAATGGCAAAACATGCACCGACTTTGGCATACCAGAGCCGGAGGACTTTGATGCGAATGTTCTTTCAAATTTTGTCTTTCAAAATATACCTCTTAACCCAATTAATGGTTAGTTATTTTTCACATTTGATTTTAATATTTTTATAAATATTTATTAAGATGACGAGGAAGATCAAGATGATGATGGTCAAACAGGCACGTTGATGATGCAGACAATGAATGAAGATCAACTTAACGCCATTGAGAAAATTATGGCAGCTCTTGAACGTAGACGACAAGTTCCAAGTGAGAAGTATGAATCTTCAGATGCAGTTACTCGCCGTCTATTCTGGCTGACTGGTGAAGGAGGAGCAGGAAAAAGCTACGTCATCAAAGCGCTTAGGAAGCTGTGCATTGAGCATAGATACAATATAATAATTACTGCAACAACTGGCAGAGCTGCTGTTGAGTTGCCATCAGCACGCACTTTACACAGCGCCTTTGGACTTTCAATCGAATCGGATGCACCACAGCGAGGACAACAGTACGAGGGGCAACGTGGGCGTGCAATCCGAAACACTGACATATTGATCGTAGACGAGATCTCAATGGCAAATAAGAGGGACTTTGAGATGGTCAATAAACTTTGCAAAGATATGGCACCCCTGAACCTGGCTGTTGGAAATTTACCTTTTGCTGGCAAAGTGGTTGTCATTAGCGGTGATTGGAAACAGCTCTTGACTGTTGTGCCCGGCGGAAAAGCGGCAGACCAAGTTGAGGCATCTGTGAGGAATCATCCATTGTGGCCAAGCTTCAAGGAAGGACGTCTTCATCTGCCAAAAAACATGCGCTTGGAACAAGGAGAACGGGAATTTAAGGATTGGTAAGATAATTGATATTTATTGCGTTATTAAATAAGCAATTTCAGGCTAAAAGCTATTGCTTCCGGCAAGAATTTTGAAAGAATTACGAGTCAAGGAGCGAATGGCACAGAGGGAATTGTGATTGTGCCAGGAAAACACATGGTTGACTCGATCGACGAACTAATTGCCAGAACATACGATTGTGACATGGCAGAAATTGAAGAAGTCTCGGCTAGGATAATTTTAGCGCCAACGAATAAGGCGGTTGACGAGATAAACGCTAAGGTATTTCATATAAAATTTATTTTGCTGTAATTCTTTATCCAGATTCTTACCATGATGCCTGGACTCACAAAAATTTATTTTGCTGTGGACCAAGTAGATCCTGCTTTTTTGGATTCCTACGACAATGACATCCATCAAGCACGCTTCCAACCAGAGTCACTGCATAAAATAACTGGAGGGTCACTTCCTCACTATAAACTCGAACTGAAGATTGGCGCAGTCGTCATGGTGCTTAGGAATCTTGACACCGCAAGAGGAATAGCCAATGGCACAAGAATGGTTGTTACATCGCTTGGAGAGCACATTATTTATGGAAAGATTGTCCGCTCAAATGGAAAACTTGCTCGCCATGAAACTGCGATTGGGCGTGCAAAATTTAATCACAAGACTAAAGGTTTTCGTGATGTTGGGGGACTTCGCATTGTGCGTACGCAGTTTCCGCTTAAGCTGTGTTTCGCAGCAACAGTAAACAAAGCACAAGGTGTAACCATCACAGGTATCTTTTTATCTTTGCTATTTGATTAAATGTAAAAACATTTTTTAAGAAAAATTGGGATTGGATCTCACTTCGCAAGTGTTTCAACCAGGCCAGTTATATACTGCAATGTCACGCTTGACGAAAGGTGACAACTTATCTGTCTACAGTGGACTTGGACGCAATGAAAACGGAGACGGCGAAGTTGTCAATATTATCTGGGAATGGGTTGATGATTGTGATTAATGCATAATATCATACATTTTACAATATACATTAAACTTCTTTTATATTTATACATACATTATATATATTGAAATTGTATTCTCATATTTGTATTTGAATACAAACTATTGAAACTTAAATGGTACATTGGCATATTATAATGAAACGGCCTAACTGAATGACCGTCCTTTGTAATTGGTCGCATCCTTTGTGGTTGCTGTATAGCAGTTTTTGCAAACAGAATGTGTGTGCACGGTCATTAGACCTTATGGGTACCAAATGAGACTGTATCCCAAATTTTTTGAGTCAACAGAAAGCTCACAATATTTTGCATAAAAACACTGTATATATTCGCAATATCCTACTTCTCGCACCACATTTCCTGCTTCCTTCTGCTGCTCTTCAATGATGAGTCAATGAGTGCAATGCACACTGTGCATGATATCCACCTTTTTGTGGATCGACCGTGAGCCAGTCACTTTCTAGATGCAGTTCTTTTTCGCGTTTGCGAAAAACACAACTGAAAAAACAATCTTCCCATAAAACGCGCCGGCCTATTCCCTTGCGCTGCGGCTAGTAAATGAGGGATTAAACAGCACTTAAACATCGCAACCTCATTTCCGTTCTGTCACCTGCTGAGGATCGTCCTGTCCATTTCCGCTCATGTGTCCTCACATTTATCTTAGGCAAACAAATTTCATAAAATCTTTTCGGATTAGTGACGCTTAATGCATAAATGTTGTTGGGCTAACACACAGCACGTCGACAAATCGTCTATTTACGTCGCAAAACACATGTTGGCATTTTGTCTAAAGGCACCTGATGGTGAATCATAAATAAAATTCCCATTATATGCAAATGGTTTATATTTTGGTAATTAATTTACAACTGCATAAGAAAGTATGAGAAAGTACCGTGTTTCCTGTAATTGCTCCCCGGGGCGAGTTATTTTTCAACTTCAAAACCTCACAAATTCAAAATTTTTAACACGAAAATAAGTCTTCCCGTGATTTTTATGCAACTTTAAATACCGCTATTTGACGCGTATTGAGGAGATTAAGAAAAATATGAAATAAAAAAAGAAAATTTGTCAACCCACTGGAAAGTTATGATCTCCCCAAAATCAGAGCTATTAGAGGAAATACGGTATGTTCTTATTGTAGTACCATGGTACCATCCTTCCAATTTAAGCCGCCCTCACAAGTCAGACCTAAACAAATACGGTAGCCGACAAAGAACCATCATCATGTGGTCACTGGTCACGCACGACATGAATTTGTGTTCTGGCACTTCGGATAACTGTTTGTGTGTTGCGTGAGAATTTAAACTCCTAGATGCTCCTTAAGCACAAGTCATTTGAAACTTCTTGGAAATTTCAAATACCTTTATACGCGCACCTGAACCTGTACATCGGACGGCATTTTCACAGGCGTCAATGACAATGATATGAAAGGCAAATGGATGGATCAAAAGCGAAAGGGAGCGGGAAAAATCCTCGATTTTTTTAAACAATAAAGGACCAAGATTTTTGCCAATTTAAAACTTCTTTTTTTAGCTTAAATAATTTTAAAGATAATAATATGTTAAATGTCAAATAAATCTTATATGTAAATGGCCAAAAACGGTGAAATTTTTTCGACATATCATATATATATTGCGCATTCATTAGCAATTAATGACTTAGTTTTCGAATTTTTCTAAATTCTTATGGTCCTTGGGTTGATTAGTCGGCATCTTTCTGCGCCTTGCATATTCATTTTCATCAATTTTTTACTTTATTTTTAATAATTTGGCAAAAGATATTTAATTTAATGAGAAAAAAAAGTGTCTCAGCTCCATTCGTCTTCAGCATACTTACTATTATTCATTTTTGCCAGCAGCACCTTGGAACTAATTTTGGAGTTCGCCTTTAGCCCATGAAGCTTCTAGAACAGATGCTTTAAGAGATGTTTGATCATCATATATACAGAGGAAGCTTCTTCATCAAATGAAGATAATTGCGCCTGATTTTTGCTTTTTACGAAGTAATGACCTTTTAAAATCCAATTTTGATAACCAAGAAACCAAGTGCTCTTTTTGCTAGCGGCATCTTGGAATTAATTTTGGAATTCGCCTTTACCCCTTTAAGCCTCTAGAACCGATGCTTTAAGAATTGCAGCAGATGTTTGATCATCATATATACAGAGGAAGCTTCTTCATCAAATGAAGATAATTGCGCCTGCTAATCTTTGCTTTTTACGACGTAGCACCCTTTTAAAAAAATCTCCAATTTTCGATAACCAAATACCAAAAGGCCATTTTCGGCTTGTTAGATCTGCTGAAGCTCATCTCTGTCATTGAGCGGCCTGTTTGTGCCCATTCCAGAGAAAGATAATAGGGCTTGTTAGATAATAGGACAGTCATCACCCCCCCCCTTTTTTCTCAAAATCGCATGGACATATTGTGTGAAGACACCACCCTTTCATCTTGGCCGCCGCCCGCGCTCGAGAGTGTCGAGACCCGAGATTGCCGACCAAAACGCAATTAATTGAGCGCGGGCGGCCATGGGATTTGTGCGCGTGGGAAAGGGTGTTGTGACGTAAAAAGCAAAAATTAGCAGGCGCAATTATATTCATTTGAGTAAGAAGCTTCCTCTGTAGATATGATGATCAAACATCTGCTGCAATTGTTATAGCATCAGTTCCAGAGGCTTAAAAGGGATAAGAACATGACCACAAAGAGTCACAAGCTGTAGCTGCATAAAAAAG
>JAEHOM010000629.1:0-10797 GCA_016433075.1 Hoplolaimus columbus | reverse complement strand
ACTTACCTGAAAACTGAGGGCACCATCGGATTGCCCATTTAAAATTGACCTCAGGATGTGGGCATGTCGACATCGGTCGCAGCTGAAATTGAAAAGTTGTGCTTGGGCACATTAGAGTACACTTTTTTTAAAAAAAGGGTGGCGATAAAACCTCGAATCCGGCGATTTCTGAAAAACGGACACCGGATTCGAATAGAGCACCCTCGAAATAGGGGGTTTAATACGATGGATTGTTGAAATGATACCGAATGTATTGGAAAGTAGGATCTGAACTCCTCCTGTTGTTCAGCACTGCTGGCTACAGTATGCCATTAGTGAACTTTTCCTTCATTTTGTCGATACGTGAGTGAGTCTCTCTCCTGTGCTCTTACAGTGTTAAAATTAAAATACCAACTGGGAAAAGAAACAAAACAATTCCACACTTCATTTTGCAGTTTATGCTTTATACGGGAAGAAAAGAAGAACACATAACATTTATATATTTTTTTCAATTTTATAGATTGAAAATGAGTCACAAAAAAGAAAATTTAATGGGGCTTGCCAGTAAGATAAAGCAAAAATTGGCGAAGAATGTTGAGGACGACAACGGTTCGGGACCTGACGAATTGCCTGAGAACGAGAAACGAGAGGAAATGATCTTGAAAAAGAAGCTCCATCAACAGGGCAGTATCAACAAAAAGAATGCCAAAAAGCGCACCAACCAAAAACGGCAACAACAGTCCAATGATGAAAATGAGCAATCGCAGTTGGATGAAGAAAAATGTGGAAACGACGAAGAAGAAGCTCGGCAGGAGCAAGAAGAAGAAGAACAGTGTTCAACCTTCCGAGAATTGGTTTTTAAATTCAGCTTATAATAGCATAAAGCATTTCTCAAACTTCCAGTTTTAGGGCATAAATGAAGAACTTTGCAGTGCGTGTGAGAACCTCGGCTGGAACAAACCGATGCCCATCCAGCAACGTGTGATACCGCTGGCACTGAGTGGACGCGACATAATTGGATTGGCTGAAACAGGGTATTTGTGAAAGCATTTCGTGTAATTTTTGATTTTAAAAGAAAATTAAAAAAGTAGCGATGTTGACATTTGTATACATTTGTGGAATTTATGCCGAAAATTTCACACAAAATATTTACGTTCAGATCTGGCAAAACTGGCGCATTTGCACTTCCCATTCTGCAAGCATTGATGGATTCTCCCCAACATCTCTTTGCGCTTATTCTCGCTCCCACCAGAGAACTGGCTTTCCAAATTAGCGAACAATTTGAAGCACTCGGCGCAACAATTGGCCTAATAGTCAGTAAGTGCTGATTATGGAATGTGATATTTGGGGTGACTAGCCGATAGGTATACTGGGTTTCAACACAAACTTAACAACCATTCGTCGGCATAGGTCGGCAAGGGGGAGGGTCAGCCCTTTTTATTGCACTTTTACTGATAAATTTTTCGGATTTTGCGCGGTCCCCTACTTTTATTGCATTTTGCACGGATGATGAACCATAAGCAAATATAAGCATATAAAATAACAGATTTCTTATATAGTTTAGAATTAGAAGAGTTCATATTATCATAATTTAAATTTATTGTATTGAACACTTCATTGCGAATAATTATTAGGTACAATTGTTGGAGGTATCGACATGTCAACGCAAGCACTCAATCTGGCAAAAAGACCGCATGTTATTGTTGGTAAGTTTGCCAAGTCCAGAGTCCAGTAGTTCTGGGCAGTAACTTATTAGAGTCGGTAATTGATTTTTGAGAAAATTACCTATTTTGTCCATCTCCTATCGTAGAGAAATAAAATTTAGATGAAATTAAACGCTTTTTCTTATGCAAATCGACTAAATGATTTCCAGGCGTTTTTTCTTGGCACCGCCATATAACAAAAAAAATGACCGTTTTCGCGAAGATTTGTTATTTCTCTTTCTGATATCACATTTCAATATCATGCAATTTTTGGACGGGAAGAACTCATCCCTACGAAAAATTTCTCTGGTTATTAGTATGAATCTATATTGCCTATCATCAAAAATGCTCTAAAAAGGCCAAATATTAAGCAACACCCGGACGACTCGTCGATCACTTGGAAAACACGAAAGGTTTTGATTTGCGACCAATGAAATACGTTGTTTTGGACGAAGCGGACCGCATACTGAACATGGATTTTGAAATAGAATTGGACAAAATAATGAAAGTGTTGCCGAAAGTGCGTAAAACATACCTTTTTTCGGCCACAATGACTCAAAAGGTGCTTTTAAAAGTTAAAATGATTTTCATCCTTGAATTTGTTAGGTCTCGAAATTGGAAAGAGCCCATTTAAAGAATCCGGCAAGGATCGAACTTTCACAAAAGTATCAGACCGTCAGCACATTGATCCAGAATTTACTCTTCATTCCGTTTAAATATAAGGTGAGTTGTTCAAATTATGTTAAATTAACGATATTATTAAAGATGGACTATTTTAGAATTTGGCCATACCCAGAGGGGTCCCGGGGCCTATACCGCCAGTAGAGACTTTGTGATTTTAAAGTGCTTATAACTTTTTTGCATAAAAATTTTAAAAAGAAAAGTTTTGGATTTTTTTATTTTTTGTGGGTGCCGGTGGTGGCCCCGGAGATTTGCCGATTCTCACTGGACTTTTTTAAAATTCTTTAATTTATTCTTCCTCCCTTCAATTTTTTGTGGAGATTTTGGACCAGCTTAAATATTTATAATTAGATAAAATGCTTATCAATTTTAAATGATCACTTGCAAGGTTTCATGAAGAAAATGTCCAAAATTCTGTTGTTCTAGGAGGCTTACCTAGTATATGTGCTCAATGAGAAGGCAGGCAATACAGCCATTGTGTTTGTGAGCACATGTGCCAGCGCGGTCAAGCTGACATTGCTGTTGCGACACTTGGGATTCGGTGCCATCTCGCTGCACGGTCAAATGTCCCAACCAAAGCGACTGGGCGCACTCAACAAGTTCAAAAAAAGGGACAGACCCATTCTTGTCTGCACGGATGTTGCGTCTCGCGGTATTTCACGCTCATTGTCAGTCGGTTCTAATAAGGATCATTTCCAACATGAATAGGACTTGACATTCCTCATGTGGACATGGTGCTCAACTACGATGTTCCACAACATTCAAAGGACTATGTTCACCGGGTCGGCAGGACTGCGAGGGCAGGAAAGGTGAATTCCATAAAGCGATAACCGAGAATGATTCCTCAGTTGTCAGTCTTTAGTTATAACTTTTTTGCAATTACTAATAGTAAGCACTTCGGATACTACTACATTTTTATGCGACCAATCATCTTTTTTTTTCAAAATATGTTTTATACATCCTATTAGGTTGCGCTCATGTCAACCACAAGTTAGACATCTCATGAATTAGGGGATTTGTCGTATATGATATATGACCCTGGGATAGGTGGCTTCATGAAAATTTGAAAATAAGTAATCTAATTTCAAATATTTTTAAATGGTTAACTGAAAAAATTTTGGTTGGTACTTTCCCTTTAAAAGGCTGTTAAAAAAGGGGCTGTTAAAACGGCGCCCGACAGACCGGCCAACCAGCGGTTTTAATAAATACACGTACATGTCCTTTAGCATTTTGGCTGCACGTACGTATCATAAAACACGTACGTGTTTTTATCAAAACCGCTGGTTTCCCGGTCTGTCGGGCGCCGTTTTAACTGCCTCCCTTCTCCGTTAAAGGGATAGTACCAAAATTTTTTCTCTTTTCTGCATCAGTATGACAGTATGCATCTTGAATTTTATGCTTTGCTGATTTCTCAATTGTGCTTGATTTTTCTTTAAATTTTGAATATAATATTATTGTTGATAGTATTTGTTGAATGAATATCTCTACACAAAATAAAATTAAAATAGGTGGTAACTGAATTTTGCGTTTAGCAATTTTCATGCTTTCAACTTCGACAAAAATTTTCATAGGAATTTGTTTGAAAACAGAATAGAAAATCATTTATTCCATGTTTGGTCAAAAGATTTTTTTGAACCGACGATTTACTCTTACTCTTTTATTTTTGGTTCTTCCCTAACATTTGCTCCTGAGGTAGCCTTTTTAATATGCGCTTTTCAAATTATACACTATGCAACTTTAAAATTTTACCAGATCTTTTACCGTTTTTTTATGTTGACCTTTTATCCAATATAACCTTTGTACACGTATCATCTATTCACGTGTAGGCTGGAATAGCGCTGACCATAGTTACACAGTATGACGTGGAGATTTATCAGCGAGTGGAAAATTCGATTGGAAAACGACTGGACACGCTAGAAGTCAACCATGAGGAGGCAATGCAATTGGTAAAGCATATTTACGCATTTCATCTCTCATCAGTTATATTTCAAGGTGGAAAGAGTCTCTGAAGCAGGCTGCATAGCCGCAAATGTAAATTTTTAGATGGCATGAACACTAAAAATGCTTATTTTTAAGAGATATAAAGAGATGACAGAAAACAAAGGGGGCAAGAGGAGGCTCGGCAACGAAGCAGCTGACGACGAGCTGGAACCTGCAAGAAAACACCAAAAGGCGTTCGTGAGGAAAAACAGCAAACGAACCAACCAATAAGGAAACGACTGTGACATAAAACAATTTAAATATTTAATAGCATTTGTTGATTTTTTGGTTGTTGAAAAATAATTCTGTGCGAAATTGCGAATTAAAGTAATTATATTTATGTGACACTCTGATCATCATCCTCACCAATTCCAGACTTCTTTTCTTTCTTGACTGTAATTTCTCCCATTAGCTGCCCCTCCAGATCATCGGCCATTTCATCATAAAGTTCGTCCTTGAAAAATTCAAACCCGATAAGATGGGATTGCTCTTCATAGCTCACCTCTTCCCCGTCCAACTCAACATCTCGGGTGTTATCTTCATCTCCATAGTCAGTAATTTCTTTACTATCATATTCGTCCTAATGATTTTCATTAATTGAAAGAAAATGACGATAACTACCTCATACTGTGCTCCTCTAGTACTGTAATCATATTCTTCGCGATCATCTGCATCTTCATCCTCGTACCGTTCGCTTCCATTTAACCCTTCTTCCCTAAAGATAATGCTTTAAGAAATTACACATTTCATCAAGTTTGAGTATGTAGTATGTACCATGGTTTGTTGTGTCTGGTTTCGCTGCTTGTTGATGGCAGTTCGTCCGTAGGTTCATTTTCATCGGAATAATCAGTCGAGGGTGAAGAGGAGCTGTTTTCTTTTTTGTCATCTTCATCTGCCTCAGATAATGCACTGTCGACCTATTAGAGAACACTTCTTAACCTTCATAAATAAAAATAGATAGAAGACTTCATCCTCCATTTCATGCATGGTCTTCATGCTAAGCGTGTTTATTTGTGCAAAATGATCGTCCTTTTCATCCAAACATAAGCTGACGCTGCTGATTCGGTGTCGTTTCACTAAAATTAAATGAGATCTTTAAATTAATACGACGACCTTCAAATAACAGTCATCTTTATAGTCATTTTTATTCCACGTAGGCCTGGAAAACCCTAACTGTGTTGCGCCGGCTCCGGAGCCGGCTATTTTAAGAAAAAAAACTGTTTGGAACCTGCTCCAGCCTCATCTGCCAATTCGCTATCTGCTTCGTTCTCTTCCGATGACTTTCTTTTTGCGCCGTGTTGATTTCGCCTATTAGTGGTTTTCCCAACGTCTGTAAGTTGTTGTTCATCGTCCTCTTCACGAAACATAAAATCCCTCTTATCAACTCGACGCCAGCGTTCGAAGCATGCATCTAACCATCGAGTGTTCACCACGGGTATACCCAGACGTCTTGCCAGACGAAACTTCCTTATTAGTGAAAGCAATTAAGTATTTAAAGAAAAACAAAACACTCACTCAGTTGCTGCCCTTGCTGCCACCAACACAGTGGTTTTCTTCCCATCGATTTGGTCGTCAATCTTGGCACCGAACTGCGTGCACATGCGATAGATTTCGCATGCGCGAACATCAACACCAATCGGTATGAGTCCGGAAAAAACAATACGTTCGCCGGCTAGGACTTGAGCACGAGCCCATTTTGTAATTTGTTTCACATCCGGGATCTAGATTTTTTGGTTATTGCTATACTATACTTTTACTATACTTTTTAGGAGAATTTCGACTTACTTTTTTGTCACGATCGTATCGTTGGTAAAAGAGCGAATGGATCTAGTAAACATAACATCTTTTTTAAATTCAACTCTCACAAATCAAATTTTTACCTCAGTCAACACTCTTTCGATGTGCTCAAGTGCATTGTCGTCATCAACGACGGGAGCAATTTTCTTTGTGATATTCGCTGCATCCGCTTCTCTTTTGCCTTTTTCAATCGTTTCATCTTTTTCTCTGCCACTCTCTTTCATCAAGTCATCGTTTTTCGTTGTTTCATCCTCTCCCTCTTTTTCTTCCTTCGTGGATGAATCAGATTGATTTGATTTTGATAAATTTTTCTTAAGATAATTTTTTGTTACAAAAAACTATGCTGCAATATTTGAAAAGGTAATTTAAAATTCAAGAAAATAGGCTGATATTTTGTCTCTGGGCCTTTTCTATGACGAAGAACATGAAATAAAACTATTTCCACTTAAGGCTTTATAAAAAAAAAGTCACGAAAATACATTCTAAACGGCTTATTAAACGGGCAACATTACACATGGCCGCACAACGTTTGGACAGAAACAAAGTCGAAAAAAATTGGGAAAAACAGCTACTTCAGTGAATTTAAAAGGCAGGGCATTATGTTTGATTGTTTTGAAGAACATGTTTAGCAATAAAACGCGAAAAAAAATTATGGGCAAACGGTAGTTTTAAACATGTAAAAACTGTAGTTTTCAACAATGCGGCCAAGCTTATGATTTCTATTAAAGGAAAGGATGGAAAGCCTCACTTCCCACATAGATTTAAATTTTTTACAGAACTTATTTATTAAAATCTATCAGATCGCAAAAGTCAATTTTTTTTTATTAAAAATCGAAAATGTACAATATACGAAAATGCAAAAGGGAATGCACGGTAAAAATTCTACGTCTAAAAATTTATTTCAAATTTTTCTTGGATATTTCCATTAAGTTAAGCTCAAATACTAGAATTTATTTGCAAAATAGTCATACGATTTCGGATCCAACATTCGCTGGATCATTTGGAATAGCAGTTCTGGTCGGCGAATCGATAAACTCTTGCGGCGGGGCATTGATATCTCCCACTTCGGTGAAAAAACGGTATGGCTTGACCTAAACACTCATTGTTAGTTTAAAAAGCAATTTATCCTTAGAGGTGTGTGCAACTCTAATCAAAGCTTCGGAATGCATCCAGACATCTGGTCTATCATCCAACATCAGTATCAACTGTTCACTACACGGAAAGAGGGCCTTCAGATTCCCAGTTTTATGCATGCTGTAGATTATTACTTATCAGTTCAAAATTGATCAAATTCTATTCACCTGCTTAACAATTCATCCCTGGAAAGTATGCGATAATCAAAATAGGTCTTGTTTGGATCCAAAATTTCTGCAATTTTATGAGCATATAAGCGCTGACCTATAAAAAATAGAATAGTTATAACTAAAAAACAAGAAAACAACCAGCAGAATATTAAAAAAAGAAATCTCAATAGAATAGCAATTTTGATTTTAGGCATTTTTGATCCATAACTCTTACAACTACCAAGAGAAAGAAAATTAAAGTTTTAATAAATGAAATAACATTTTTGATTTAGGGCACCAAAAAGCGATTTGTTTTATCGAAGAAATTTATCAATTAATGTCTCAATTGTAAGAATGTTTAAAAAAAAACTTGTAAGAAATGTTGTAAGAATGTTTAAAAAAAACTTGTAAGTAATATTGGAATTGCATGTGGGAAACATACCAAAAGTGACAATGTGCATCTCATAGAGAATGTTGAGATGTTCTATCAATTTTCGCGCATACGGCCTGACTTTTGTGTAAAACTCACATCCGCCAAGTCGATAACCAATTAAATCCTTAAAGAAATGAAAATTGCAAGTTAAAGGAAGCTAATTTGTGAGTAAGCCTACGTCTACAGCTACAGGTAATAAGGGTGACAAATGCATAATTTTCTTTAGATAATTCTTTTGGCCAAGGGGAAATGACTTTGGTCGTCAATATAGTTCCGCTAACGACATACCCCAAAATATATAAACAACAAATAAATAGCAGAAACGTTATCATAATGTAAAATGAACTAAATTTTAAAAGCTAAATGAAGAAATTTTAAGAACGTATGAACACAAAAAATACGATCAAAATCTATGAAAGGAATTAAGAAAAAAAAATTATAATCAAACTGACAAAAGAACAAAAGCCGGTAACTTGCACAAAATACTTCTCATTTGCCCAGCAGGGCATGTAAAGAAAATGTAAATGTTTTTGCATGTAAAGAAAAAATTATAAAAAAAATGAAATGTTGGTATAGCAAAATAACAAAAAAAGTTTACAAACTATAAACAGTAAAAAATTCAGGGAGAATTATAAATATGCATTTTTTGCTTTACAAAATTTAATTACGAAAAGGTGTGAGGAGACATTTTGTAAAAATACATGGATAAAGGTTTTGGTTCCATTTCTCCTGACTGCTCTTCAAAGATTAAAGACAAGCATCTAATAAATTACCGAGTTAATAAACAAGATAGGTTTTATTACCGATGCGCTAATTTCCTCAGGTCTTGGAAGTCTGTTAGAGGTATGGACAAGAGTTTGATCAAGGTCCAACAATAAAATAAGCTTTCGCTGACGTACTATATTTTGATGGTCTCGCGCACCCAGCTCATCGGCTATCTGATATTTTTAATTTTTAAATGAAACTAAAACCTAATAAGCATCCCAAGCATACCTCTTTCGAGACTACCAACTCTGGAACATGATGAATCATTGAAACATTTGCTTCCGTTGGCTCAGTTCTCTCACCCGAAAAGCCACCCTCACTAAACACAAACATCATAACAGTATTAAGCAGAAAAACGGGTACTTTTCGGTTTTACTACCCCTCCCCCTAATGTCTTACCAAGATTGACATGTTTGACATGCCATTCCTACATACCATTCGTCACCATTCTTGTTAATCTAACCAAGGAAGTCGGAAAATATAACTTGACATGTCAATCTTGGTAAGACATTGTGGGAGGGGGTAGTAAAACCAAAAGTACCGAAAAACTTACGGTCTAAGATTTTTGCCACATATACAGCACATATCCTTCATAATAACAGTGTGGGTGCACTTGTTGTTGACATCCGAATCTAGACAGTCTATATGAATGAATAGAAAAAGTTGGGGTTCCAACTAAAATAAAAGTATTCTGAATACTATGTTTTCATATGTAATTCGATGCGATAATCACAAATCCGAGATTGGATTTTAAAAATTCCGGACAAAAAATTCCGGAGGCTGAAAGATACAATTTGTATGTCTGGGATGCAGTCAGACAAACATAAACTATAATCCTTAAGTTCTGCACGCATTCGTTGCAAAAAATTGTGAAAAATTATATTGCTAAATTCTTATGGCCTGCATTTTACCATAAATTCTTAAACTTACCATTTTGATTTTTCTTGAAAAGTTGAGTTTTTTCGCGCTTTTGAAATCCTGCTTCCTCCATCCGGAATTTTAAGGGTATTTGGCGAAATATTATTAAAATTAATAGATAATAATTAATTAATATGTAATATTGAAATGAAATAACTGGCTGAACAATAAGCAAATTATTGAGCGAATGATTTTAGAAATCAGTTCAGATTTTTCCTAAGTTTGTCGATTTTTTCTTAATAAAATGAGGAAAATTTTGAGAATTTTCGGGCGTAGTCACCGCTTGTTGATTTTCAATACAAATTAAAAATAAAACGCTTTTCTTAATTCTTATCTTGAATGTATTGTATGTGTGTGAAGTGCAAAGGCGTGCAAACATAAAAATTTGAATATTTTCGAAAAATTCTCTGAAGCCAGGCTTGGGGTCAGGGATCACGTCAGGGTATCCAGATGTGTAGTTTTTAACATCATTTTGTGGTTTCAGTTTTTCCATAGGCTGATGAGGTTTTTTCAAATGAGTTTTTCTTCTGACCTTTTTGTGGTTTTGAAACAGACAAATGAATATCGAAAAAAAGCATTTTCTTAATAAAATGAGGAAAATTTTGAGAATTTCCCGGCGTTTTTTGTTTTGTTTTTTTTTTGTATTGACTCTCGTCAATACAAATTAAAAATAAAGCGCTTTTCTTAATTCTTATACCAAAAAATGCCCATTTTTGATAAAATTTCATTTGAAAATCCTACACGAGATGCAGAATTTTGGAGATTTGATCTCACAAGTCAGTTCGGTTCGTGACCTAGTCCTAGTACTATGTATGCTACATATTGGTTCGTCGTGATTCGTGGTCGTAACCTATATTTTTTTGCTCAAACACAAGTCCTCTTTTTTTAAATCGCTCGATTGGATTTCTGATTTTCTAACTAATAGATCCTACAGAGTCAAAATCCAAGATAAATTTTCCTCATCTAAAGAAATCAATTCGGGAGTACCGCAAGGGTCAGTTCTTGGCCCCTTGCTTTTTCTAATTTATATTAATGATCTTCCCAATTGTCTACCTCCTGAAGTCAAAATAAAGCTTTTTGCTGATGACCTCAAAATATACCTCATCTATCAAACGAAGTCTCAACATCTCATATTTAAAAATGCTATCCAAGCTATAGAAAATTGGTCCAAAACCTGGGGATTAGATATTTCTTCAGACAAAACATTTGTTCTTTATATTGGTAAAACAAACCCAAGGGAACAGTATAAATTAGGTGA
>JAEHOM010000628.1:0-10798 GCA_016433075.1 Hoplolaimus columbus | reverse complement strand
AATGTAGGGTGGGGGTCGCGCGCGGTGTGGTCTCATTTCACTACGAAAATAGCTTCTCAAAAACAGTTGTTGCTTATTTATTTTTCATTTTTATAGGACATGACCCCTGAAAATTGGGTCTTGAACAATCAGATATTGAAACATGCAAAATTTGAAAAAAGTGTTTTTTACGTGAAAAGTGACCTTACGCGAAAAGTCACTCAACAAAACATCCAACTTAGGTCAATTTTGATTGTTAGTATTTGTTAGGTATTTGTTAATTGTTTGGTTTATGTTTTTGGAATTCACTTTCCCCCGGTGCTGGATTGGAATTGGAATTTCATTCACTTGGAAATCTGTCATTCTTTTTAAAATTAAGCTATTCTCTTCCTACTTGCTACCATGCGTTGAGGTTTTCCTATCTTTTCTATTGGAGCTTCATCTGCTTGTTCTTCCTTCACTTAACAGAAAAGCATCAATAATGGCGAAATACCAAAAAGGTAACTGTGATGATGATCTGATGTGGTAAATTTGGGAGAAATTTTGAAAATAAACTTGGGAGCAGAATGCAGACAGAAGTAAAATTAGCAAATACATACATATGCTGGCTATTCCTCAATCCATTCATTGCCTCAGAGAATTTTTGATCATTCTTTCAAGGTCTTGCCAATTCTGCTTCTGTTGTGGACGAAGCTGAAGACGAGGAAGGTCCATCCCCGGATGGATTTGTGGACTACAAAGGAGGTGGAGCCGAGGCTGTGGACTCTTTGGAGATCATCAACACCGTGTTCCCCCTTGGCGGCAAACCCTTCTCGTGAATTATTTTCTTAAACATATAAATTATACCATTGAAATTTGTGGATCGATTCTAAATACAAAATCAAAAAAATCGTACCAGGGACCATTTACCTAACATTATTTATTAAGAACTTGAATTTTATAATGCAAATTTGCGTGTATTTATTTGAACACAAATCCTTTCTTTTGCAGTGCACTCAACCAACAGTTGGTCCCAACATACTTTGACGAACCTCCTGAACTGTTAAGTTCGCGACAAAAAAATTTCTAATTTGGTTTGTTCCATTGAAAACAGATTCGACGAGTTCGGCTTTCGTCTGGGCGATGAGGACGCTGATGGTGGAGCATCAGATCCAACCGCTGAAAAACCACCATTGGAGCGATCCGCGCACAGGTTTGGATGTCGCCGAAGGGCACAACAATGCGAAAATATGAAAAACCGGATATGAACTTCCAAAAGCCAGAAAAACATAATTCCGGGACATTATAGGCAGTGTTTTGGTGATCCGGATTTTTCAAAAAAGATCTGATTTTATTTGATCCGAAGGTCTGATCATACAAATAGGTAATCTGATCCTGATTTGATCCAAATCAGGATCTAGATCAGATCATTCTGAGATGGATCACGCAAACACTGTTCATAGGATGCGCTGGCTGGCAATGGTGCAGAGTGTGCACTCGCGCGTGGAGGACGAGCTGGTCTGGGCCAATGTGAATGTGGGTGGACTGCGCGAGTGTGCCAAGTTCGGCGCGATGGTGCGCGAAGAGGGCATCCCACACTCATTGAGACCGTTCCTGTGGCCGAGACTGTGCGCTGCGGTGGAAAAACGGAACAGCTGTTCGCGAGAAGGGAGGGACTTGGTCTGCCATTTTTGAATTTGGCGCTTAAGGTCCGTCGCGTTATGCCAAAATTGTTGGCAGAAGCGAGCGGGAGAGTGCGCCGGCGGTGAATGTTCAAATTGAGAAGTTTGCCATAACAAAATGCCAACAAAGCCTTAATTGATGATTTTTCAACCTCCGAAGGGATCTGTTGCGCACGTTGCCCACCCACTTCAGCTTTGGCAAACCCCATTCCCCGGGCGTTGCACCGCTTCGTCGCATTCTGCGCTCATTGGCCTTTCTTTTTCCAGAGCTCGGCTACTGCCAGGTTTTGTTTAAAAAAGCGCCATTATTATTTTAACCAAAATGAATGCCAGAAACCGTATTTAAGAGATGTTAATAGGTTGTGGAAAAAAATTACACATTTTAAAATTACACATTTTTTCAAATTATCTAACTAACCTATTCATCCAAAAAATATACTTCGATAATCAAATTTTAAATGTTGCTCAAGGGAATGGGCATTGTGGTGGCTTCTCTGTTGCTGGTGTGCTGCGAGGAGTACACATTTTGGGTGAGGTGCCTGGATGAGTTCATCAAGTATCAGGTCGTTCTGATCACACGATCCTTGAAGATGATGTGTGTGCTGATCGAGAACATTCTGCCCCCGTCCTATTACGCGCCTTCACTGCTCGGCGTCCGTGCCGACGAACGTGTTCTTCACCATCTGATCCAGGTTCCTCCTCTTTTCCTTCATTATTTTGGTACTATCATTTTGCACACTAACTGTAAGGTTCACATGCCGGAACTGTCGGAGTTGTTGGACGAGCACGATGCGGACATGACGATGATCTCCGTCAACTGGTCAGTACTGTACTCTGTACTGTTTACTGTACTGGTTCCCATTCCATAAGCCTTTCTGCTTCGTACCTTACTGAACACGAAAAAACGGGTCCAAAATTATTGGAACTGATGAAGAACTGTATTGCACTTTTTAACTAATTTAAATGACAAATTCCCCCATCTCCAGGCTGATCACCCTTCTCGCGTCCGCGCTCCCCTTCCGTCTGCTGCTCCGTGTCTGGGATCAGTTGTTCTCCTTCGGTCCTTCCACCATTTTTCGCGCCATTCTGGCCCTGTTAAAGCTGGGCGAGACTGGGCTTCTGGAACAGAGCTCGAACAGTTCTTCAGCCAGGCTCAACCTGTTCACTTCGCTCTCGAGAATCTCGGCCGAGATCGAGCGAGAGGAGGACCTTTTTGAGATGGCCCAATCTTTCGAATATTCAATCACTGACCATCTGATCGTCGAGCTGAGAAGGAAATATCAGGTTTGAAGAGCTTGATCTTAAAGCTTATCTGATCGATGAAGAGATCGCTGATGGCGGAAAATGGACTGAACGATTGTGAGCGATCAGCAGCGGGGGAAGGCCATGAGAAATTGGAAAAACAACGGGTGACCAAGCGAAAGCTACACCGATCAAAGAGCATTGTGCGCAGTCTGTTTGACAAAAAGAATGCCCGCAGCAAAAGAGGAGGGGCGATCGAAGAGGCGGATGATGACCCACGCACAAAAAACATACGCCAAACGGAATTGGTGCTGGACCTTCGAAATGCCATCCTTCAAAGTGCTTTCCTTTTGGCATTTTGCCAAACAATTTGTTTTGAAATGATTTTTTGCTTAGTTTGTGCGCATTTTTCGGAGTGCACTGAAGCGGGTCATCGCGGCAGGAAGGTGCGGACGCAAGCGGACTATGCATCGGGATTTGATGCGCGAAGGGAACGCGAGGAGTTTTTCCGGGGCCGAAGGGAAGGACGCAAGAGGGCACGAGCATTGACCGACTTTGAACGGCGGGACGAGGACGATCTGGGTTTCCGACGCAACGATCTGATTGTGATCGTGTCAGAGGAGGACGAACACTGTTGGGTGGGCGAGCTGGACGGAAGGCGAGTTTGCGACTGTGCTTTTGCACCTAACAACCAATTCCCATTCAGAAGGGGATGGTTCCCGGCAAAATTTGTGCAAGTGGGTCTTTTTTTATTATCTAACAGTTATGAACCTGAAAATGTTATGGAAGCAATGAGATAACCCTGAAGGCACCAATGAGGGTACTTTTCTGTTACATGACTCTCAACCCAAAAGTCTTACCAAGATGGACATGTTTGACATGTCATAGACATGTTAATATAACCGAGGAAGTCGTAAAATATTGCTTAACATCTCTAAGACATGTCAAACATGTCAATCTTGGTAAGACATTTGGGGTGGAAGCGTGGGAGTCACGTAACAGAAAAGTACCCCAATGAGGCCTTCTTATGAGGCCTTCTTATATGCCATTAAGGAATGAATTTGTACCTTAAAAGCGCAAAAATATTGCCTTAAGCATGTCCTCAAAGTTTTTTTTATTGCATCGAGCATTTGTCCAATCCACCTCTTCTACATGGTACCAATTCCTAACTAAGGTGATTGATGAAAGGGCAGAGTGTGGTTGGTCTGACATACATGCGAACGAGCCTCGCAGAACGGCTGCCAGAGGCATTATCGACAGGCTTTTTGCCAGGGGCAGCCGGTCCTAAAGCTGCACAAGCAATAAAGAAAGGGATGGCCAAAGCGAGGAAAGAAAGAAATGTGGTGGGGGAGAGAAATAGAGAAGCAGAGAGAAACAGGAGAGAGAAAGTCATAAATAAGGAAGGCAAAGGGAGGCTATGGCTCCAATTAAAAGAAAATGTTCAAAGCACCTCCGCTTTGAAATTTGAAATGGGAACGAATTCGGGCAACCAATTTTATGCCATAAGAAAATGTGTAAGCAGGGAACATGATAATTTTATATCTCTACAAAAAGTGACTACTACTTATAAAGTTATCAAATTGATATTTACTGTATCTGCATATCGTATTTCGTATACCATCTATGAGTTCCATTGTTAGAAAAGTCCCTGAATAATCTCAGTGTCCGGATCGATGTCCATGTCGAAGAAGCAGGGTCGGGTGGGCAGCCCGGGCATCAGCATCATCTCTCCGACCAGCGGGTAAATGAAGTTGGCGCCCACAGCGATGCGAACGTCGCGAATTGGGAGCACAAAGCCTGAAAAGTTCGGTGGGATGAACCGAACCGAATCCGAAAAAGTCGAAAATGCGACCTGTCGGGGCGCCCTTCTTGGCAGGTTCATGGGACAGCGACAGATGGGTCTTGGCCATGCAAATTGGCAACTTGGCGAACCCTTGTCGCGTGAACAGTTGCACTTTACGCTTTGCTTCCTCCGACAGTTCAATGTCGGCGGCACCATAGATTCGGGTGGCGATTATGCGACACTTTTGCTCAATGGACTCTTCCAATGGGTACAGAAATCTGCAACATAGAATACATGGTATGGTTGATGGATCCGACACCTTGAATAACGGAAATTTATTTTATTCCAAAAAAATTACATTGGGTTGGGATCTACACGCCTACACGCTGATCATCATATTCAAATTTTTACGATTTTTTTTTACGATTTTTACGGTTTTACGATCTTTTTTTGTGCCTAGGCTTCAGGTATTCAAAATCATTTTTCATAGAATTTTTGTTTCTCGTTGAATATTCTAACACCTTTAGATGAGAAATTTCATAAAAGTATTATGCAGATCCCACGGTGCTGGTATTCATGACAAGAGTGAATATTTTGAGATTTTCGGCTTTAGTTATTTGACCTAAATTTCTGCCGGATTTTGAGATTATTCACATGCATATAACATTCACCTGAAAGATGACTGGCGATCACATGCCCGGATGACTGTCTCCGCCAGCTTGATGGCACCAGCTCCGCCCAATGCCCAATGGTCAGAGATCTCAGCCTCCGCGCCAAACTTGCGCACCATGTCCACGACCATGGCCAATTCTTGTTGTGCATCAGAGGCAAATTTGTTTACACAGACAACCACCGGGACGCCAAAGAGTTGGGCATTTTCGATCTGATCAGAAGAAATATTTTTGGCAAAAAAAAAAATGAAAAAAGGCATTGAAAACGCGACTTGCTTCCGAAGATTGGTGTCACATCCCTTCTGAACCAGTTCCAAGTTCGGGTTCAGATATTCATGCGGCAACGGACTGCCTAAACCAGTTTTAAAAATGCCCATTTTGTAACCGGCAACAAATGTTTTCTCACGACTCTTATTACCTGGCACAACCGCTGGACCACCGCCATGCATTTTCAAGGCACGAACAGTTGCACTGAAAAAATTAATGCTAAAAATTAAAATTTGATAAGGGTTGTGACGAACACAATGACAACAGCATTCGGTTGGAGTCCAGATGCGCGGCACTAAAACTTGTGTAAAAGGTCAGCAGTATTGGGTTGAATTGGAGAGCATTGCTAGATTATGTTCAGAATAGCGGCAAAAAAATTGGAGATAGCTTCAAAAGCCAATAAAATACTTGCAAGTTATGATAGTATGCCATCTTTTTGGTATATTTCAAAAAAATGATAATACTGTTTGCTTGCCTTTATGTTAAAGAACTTTTCCATGCCAATGTCCGCTCCGAAGCCTGCCTCCGTGACCACAAAACCGCGTGGACCCACAAGTTTCAGCGCAACTCTGTCCGCCAAAATGGAGCTGTTGCCTACAATGTAAATGGCACACAATTTTTAGCAACCATTATCTGCTGCTGGTACCGTGTGCGATGTTTGCGAAAGGTCCAGCATGAACAAACACGGGTGTGCCTTCCAACGTCTGAAACAGTGTATTGACTGTTGTTAATAAATGTCCATTCCATATGATGTGCCCCCGGGATTAAGCCAAAAAAAAATTTCAAAAAATCGGATTTTGTTTTAGATTTTCGAGATTATCCCAGCGCAAAGTATGTTCTGTTGCCTGCATCAAGTTCGGCTTCACAGTGTCCTTCATCAGCACAGCCAGTGCGCCAGCGACACAGAGGTCGTCCGCAGTCACCGGGTTCCCGTCCCGGTCATTGGCCACCACAATCCGACAAATTCGTTCGCGCAGGTCATTCAGTCCAGTGCACAGGGCCAGAATGGCCATCAACTGCAACAGAGGGATTGGACTTTTGGCCAAGAACTGTTTTGTCTGACAAACTTCGGAAGAGACTGAGATCGCAAATTCCGTAAAGCGTTTGTGCTTCAGCTCTTGTGGCCCATGGCCAATTTCGACACGGCGCAACAGGCGGTCGTTGAGGTCGAGCACTCGGCCCCAGCAGATTTGGTCCCGGTCAATGTTCAGTCTTGCAAAGGTGCGTCGCTGTTCTGCATTCAGCTGTTCACCATCATCGACATTGGGAAGTCCCAGACGCCGAAGTCGACGCTTCTGTGCATCACACAGTGGACGCTTCCCTGATTGATTAAGGACAATTTGCATTTTTTGTCGTTAAATTGAAATTTTGTCGGTACGAAATACCGAAATGCAAATTTAATAAAAGCTAAAAGCCGCTTTTGCCCGGACCTTGCTTATTCTTCGGCACCAGCCGATTGAACAACGCTTCGTCGGACTGAGTTGCTTCATGGAGCCTTAAAGGGCGTTGAACATTCAAAAATCAGCCCATTCATCACGAATCACACATTCTGGCATCCAACGCGGCCGCTAACAGGTTGTGCGCAGCGGAAATGGCATGAATGTCGCCAGTCAAGTGCAAATTGAACTCCTCCATCGGAATGACCTGGAAAAAGAGCCAAAATTTGCCTTAACATGTATAGATTGTTAGAAATGTTCCGAAGAACATTGGATGCAATAAACGAACCTGGGAATAGCCTCCACCGGCCGCTCCACCTTTGATGCCAAAGGTGGGGCCTTGGGATGGTTGACGGACGCACGCAAATGTGTTCCGTCCCATATGCGCACAAAGACCTTGCGCACTGATAAAAGCAAAAAATGGGAAGAAAATGTGCAGATCAGCAGGGTTGGAGCGTACGAATTACACTATTTGCAACGTTTTGGTGCTTTCCCCTAGAGGTTTTACAAAAAAAGATTGATATGTTTGAAATCCCATTCTTACATTCTCACATACGTCAAAAAAAAATATTACTTGATGTTTATGGCATGTCAAACATGTAAATCTTGGTAAGTTCTTTGGGTGGGGTAGTAAGATGGAAAGTACCAACTTTTTTGCCTTTGAGGCATAAAAAGTATTAGGCCGTCCAACCCTGCTGAAGCGCAACATACAGTCCGATCGTGGTTGTGGATTTGCCCTCGCCCAATGGAGTCGGGTTGATGCCCGCCACAACGATGTACTTGCCCTCAGGGGACGCCTTCAAGCGGTCCAGAATGCCAAGCGACACTTTGGCCTTGCTGTGCCCGTACAACTCCAGCTCATTGTCGTTAATGCCGATCTCTGACGCCAATTGACCAATCGGTTTTGGCACTTGGGAGCGTGAAATGTCGATGTCGGAAGGAACAGTCTAAAAGTGCTTATAAAGGGAACAAAGAAGGGATACCGATTCCAAATAGTCATTGGAAAAATTTTACTAATTCAACCAGAAAAACTGTTTCAATAAAAGTTTTTGTTTCAATAAGATTTTTCAAAAAAAAAAAGGCTAAGGCCTACGCGATGCTCAATGGATTCTGCAACAGTCTGTACAGCATTAGCCTTGAGGACTACTTAATTTCTATCAGTGGGAAGACTTAAATAGTAAAAAACAAACAGATTTGATGTTCGGCTTCAGCAGACACAAACTCCATGCATCGGAGCTATCCTTTGTGAGTTGGCCCTAAAGTGTTTGTATTCAAATTACCCTTCCTAAATGCCCCCTAATAATGCGACTTTTAATCTTCTGACAACAGCTTGGCGAAACGTGTTCCGTATCAGCATTGCAACAGTCATTGGACCAACGCCTCCGGGCACAGGTGTCAGATGACCGGCGACCGTCTTTGCTTCTTCAAAATTCACATCGCCGCTCAGTTGACGCTTTCCGCTGCCCAATTCGTCCACATTGATGCCACTAAAAAAGCGATTTCTTGAGGGGTGTGGTTGGTTGTGGCCATGTGTTTCCGAGCCACGGCCAAGCCATAGCCTGCTAATTTTCAAATTTCATGGTCATTGCCAGCTAAAGCCTAAGCCGTAGACTCGGTTAATTATTAATAAATACCTAAATAAAAAAGTAAAAATTAATAATTAAAATTAATGCCAGCAAGGCGAGAATGAAGTCAGTTACCAGTCAATCACAACTGCTCCCGGCTTGATCCAATCCCCGCGCACGAGTCCTTTCTGGCCTACAGCGACGATCAGAATGTCTGCATTGCGACAGTGCTCAATTGCAGACTCAGTTCGTGAATGGCAAATGGTCACAGTGGCGTGGTGCCTTCAAGCAAACAAATTTGAATAAGTGGGACAAGTATTTGTCTTCTGTGCGAACTTTTGGCGGAAAATTTGAAAAATGAATTGGACATGGACATCTTCGTATCTTCGATATTGCTCATTTTTTCATTGACTAACCCCAAAATTTAAGTATTTTTTTTATTCTGATGAATTTTCGATGCGTACCACATGAACAGGGCGGCGGTTGGACTGCCGACAATTCGGGACCTTCCCAGCACAACCACTCGCTTGCCCCTCGGATAGTCATTGGTGCCGGTGGCCTTCTGGACCAGCTTCAAACAGCCCAACGCGGTGCATGGCAATGGACACGCGTCCAACTCGCCCCTGGCCAGCTTCCCAGCGTTTGTGCTGGTCAGACCATCCACATCCTTGACGGGGTGTATCCGGTCCAACAGTGTGTTCGTGTCAACAGGATTCACACAGTCCAGGGGCAGCTGCATGCGCAAAACAATTAAAAAGTGGACATGTGCAACAGATTCAGGTCGAATTTTAAGAAATGCAGTTCCCGAGAATTTTTGGCACTTTGTATCGTCTGAAAAGCTGGCACGAAAGCTTTTCCCGAAATTATGCATAGAAGGCGACCTGAACAATGATGCCGTCAACGTCCGGATCGGCGTTCAATGACTCAACCAAATGCACCAATTGCGCCTCCGTGCAATCACTGGCCTTTCTGATCACTTTAACTTTGACCCCAATCCGAGCCGCTGTCTCGACCTTTCTGCGAATGTAGCAGGAGGAGTCGCTGCGATCTCCGACCTGTTGTCAAATCAAAAAATATTTCACAACAAAAAGTTGCGGAAAAGGCAAAAACACCTGCACAATGGCCAAACGACTTCAAAATTGGCATGTTTCTCTTTGATTTGGCCCATTTCAGTTGCCGTTTCCTGGAGCAACCCATCCGCGATTTCGTTTCCATTGATCAATTTAGCCATTTATTATACCTATCTCACATGGAATAAATTAAATAAATCAGGGTTCCCAGATGAAAATTTACAAAAAACCACGATCGATCATAAGAAAAAACCACATCTGGCTCAAAAAAAACATTTTTAACAAAATCGCATATTTCCTTTAATAAATGTTTATTCTTTTGGAAAATGAGTTCAAATATTAGTATTTTTGGTTATCCACGATGGATTTCCGGATTTCAACAATTTCTTGTTATATAGAATTCGGAAAGAGAAATAAATCGATTAAAGTTATTAATAAGCCATGAAATAATTAAAAAGAAGCTCATGTCAGAATCAACAAGGATTAAAAAAGGATGAGTGACGGACCAAAAACATAAAACCATTGATCAGGTTACATTTGCAGGTAATAATCTTCGGATTTGATTCCCGGACCAAAAACAATGGAATTTAGATTCATAGGTGGATAATCCCTCTTCCACTCAAAAAATAAATAAATTGCGAAACACAAAATCTCAATTTTTATTGCAATTTTGCTAATAAATTTGCAATTTTTTTGCGGGTCCGCGTAGTTTTGACTTCCTTATTCAGGATCCCACCCCTCCACCACCACCCCAATTTGAGGAGGTTTGGTTGAAGGAAGGGAATGCCCATGTCCATCTGTGATAAGCTGATAAGCTGATAAGAAAGGATGAAAAAGTGTTTGGAACTGGTTTAACTTTAAATCACTGATATCAAGCATGAGCTCATAGTTTTAATTGAATTCGCCGTGTATTAAGGCATAGAAATTGGATGTTGTTGTGCACTACTGCTGGAGAGTGTGGGAGAGGGTAAGGATAAGGAGGGTGAAAAAGAAAACCTTTTTTTGTACACAATGATGCGGCGGCGACGGCAGTGATTATCGCAGAGGGGGGGGGGGGGGAGATGGACTGACTGACTCGATAATCGATTAAAAATTCCATCAAACTCTCCTCTGTCATATACGTT
>JAEHOM010000627.1:0-10799 GCA_016433075.1 Hoplolaimus columbus | reverse complement strand
AACAATTTGTATTCCAGGTGAGTTTTTGAAAAACCTCAAAAAATTTTAATATAAATATATATTTATATTCAAATTTTTAATGTTCATTTTATGGTATTTTTCTTCGAACTTCTTGGCCATGTTCTAACCATATTTTGGCAATTTCTTACCTATGCTAACAAGGCTTCTAAGAAAGTGAGAGAAAAAGCCTGATAAAATTTGTCCGGGCATGAAATAATTGCTTATAATACTTCAATCTGCTCGGCTATCCCCTCCCCCCCCCCATCGGCCCTCCTCCATATCAAACATGCCACAAATCATCAGTAGCGGTTGTGCATCATCTTATGCTTTGTTCTCTTTATTCACAAAAGACCTCCGAGGACCAGTTTTGGTGTTGCCAGCCCTCCAGTTTTTGGTTTGGGGCCCTAACTGCCAACCATAAATCATTCGCAAAAATTTCTAGGAGACACCGGAGGGCAATTTTTTTGTTCGTATTCGCGAAACCTTTTGGGTCACAGTTGCCTGTCGGTTGGCTGGTCTCCGATGTGTTGCAGAGAGAAAGCGCAACTAACTGATAGAGGCGGGCGGGTGGACCGGTTGGGAATGCAATTGATCTCTCTGACAGACCACAATTTTTTTGCCCCTTTTGCTCCCTATATAATAAACGGATTGCTAGGCCATGGAATCCATGAATCGAAGGCAAATTCTTTTTTTTTGTATGCTTATATCATATCCACTGACTCTTACATTTTGTAACAACTTAAATATTTATTATCTTTTTTAAAATTTTTCTATTTAATTTTTTTTGAGAAGTTAACAGAATTTCAGTCGCTAAAATTAATCCTACTGCTTCTCCTACCTCCCAAATCATAGCACAACGGGCCTCAAACGGACTCAATCGCACAATTTAAACCCAAAAGTGATAAAAATGTTTAAAATTAAAAATGTTTAAAAAATTAAAAAATATTTTGTTTTAAAGTGTGTTTAAAAGTGTTGGAAATAATCTGTCCTCTAAAAAATTCAATTTTTTTAGTCAATTTTAATCAAAAAGAATGTCATCACTGCGTCTTCTGTTCATCCTTCTGATCGGCATTTGTGCATGCACAACAATGCTTGCCATGAACATGGCGGTCAATGAAACATCGTCGGGAGAAGCATCGCTCAGCCTCAACGAGACTCGTCACGACGATGACGATCATGGGCATAAGGCACACAGTAAGCAGTTCAAAAATTTAATAAGTTAAAATTTCGAGCTCATTCAGAAGGTCACTCATCAGAAGCAGAACACAATGCAACAATGAGTTCGCATGGTTTGTCAAAAAAAAACAATTCGAAGGTCAAAGAGTTTAAATTTAGCAAAGTCGGCAAAGCAACAACAACAACACAAGGGCAAAACGACTTCGATGTGATGGAATTGTGTGTTCTTCTATGCCATGTGAGTGAAATGTGATGATGAACATTCGCCGCCAAAACCATCATACCATGTTTTTCCTGACATTTATATGTAAGAAATCGTTGGCATAAAATGAATTGATGTTCAAAAATAAATTCTAGCAAACTGTTTATTATATAGGGAGCAAAAGGGGCAAAAAAAATTGTGGTCTGTCAGAGATCAATTGCATTCCCAACCGGTCCACCCGCCCGCCTCTATCAGTTAGTTGCGCTTTCTCTCTGCAACACACTTGGGACCAACCAACCGACAAGCAACTGTGACCCAAAAGGTTTCGCGAATACGGACAAAAAAATTGCCCTTCGGTGTCTCCTAGAAATTTTTGCAAATGATTTATGGTTGGCAGTTAGGGCCCCAAACCAAAAACCGGAGGGCTGGCAACACCAAAACTGGTCCTCCGAGGTCTTTTGTGAATAAAGAGACAAAGCATAAGATGATGCACAACCGCTGCTGATGGGGGCAAAATCTTTTTTGTGGCATGCTTAATATGGAGGAGGGCCGGTGGGGGGAGGGGGTAGCCAAGCAGGTTGAAGTTTTATAAGCAATTATTTCATGCCCGGACAAATTATATCTTTTATAGACAAATATGGTTAGAACATGGTCAAGAAGTTCGAAGAAAAATACCATAAAATGAACATTAAAAATTTGAATATTAATATATATTTATATTAAATTTTTTAGGTTATTCAAAAACTCGTTGACCCCTGCCCCTGGAATACAAATTGCTTACGCGTTGTTTTCCATTGACGTATTAACCATAATATACAATATATTTTCGATAGATGAGATATGAGATTATGTCATTCATAATACAAAAACAATAAATAAACACTGTTACAAATGGGTATCATTTGGGAACTGCTGTGCTCCTCCTCTTCATTGCTCTTCTGCTGATGCGCCCATTGTCATCCAGGGGCGCAATATTTTGTGGAAGCCCACATAATAGCCCCAATAGGCAATGTTGAACACTAAAATTATATTTAGGTATATGAGCTCCATAATCGGTATGGCAGTATTTCACCCATGTAAGCAATCGGAAAATAGATGCGTGCCCGTGCGTCCCAATACACCGGGTCGGACCATCTTCTTTAAGTGCAATTGTTTGTTTGCATTTTTTTGTGTTTATTACCTATAAATATTGTGCTGCAAATGGTTCCTCAGGCGTATTGTGCTTGACCTCATCAATTTGTTCAACTTTTTTCTTGGACGGCTTATCCGATTGGCAGGTCTGTCAGGGTTCTTTATGAAATTGAAGTGAATTAGGAAAATATGAAAAAATATGAAATAAAACTAAAAATTTTCATTATTGCAACGAAATTCTGACCCAAATTTCATGATGGAGTTGGATCGATTTTCCCAAAAATTGCTAACTTATAATCTGACAAAAACTCCATTATTGATTAATTGATTGAATTGTCCCAATTTCTGTTTTGCCCAACCTGCTGTTTTGGGCCCTGTCGACGACGGAACACAATGCCGTCCTTCAGTGCCTCAATGCGCTCACTGATGCTTCTGCTCCTGTGCAGCCGTGCTGTTGTTGCTGTTTCGGCACTGTTCGGACTGAGCTGCATCTGCAGCTGTACTTCTTCCCCTTCTTCCCGTTGCGGCTGGTGGTGGTGGTTGAGTTCCGCAGTTGTTTGTTGTTGCGGAATGAACGTGCCATAAGCCGTGAACTGTGCCATTTGTCTGATCAACTGCACGTCGGGCAAAGGCGTCGGCGTGTGTGTATGTGTTTCCTTTTTAATTTGAAAATCAAACTTGTTGAAAAAAGCTCTAAAATTTAAAAAAAAAATTGGTTAAGGTTTTTTGGCTAACATGGCTGGCTTTGTCGGGTTTGAATTTCAACCCCAGTTCGGCATTAATATACATGATAGGTAATTAGCTAATTAGAATCAAAAGCCACTTGGAAATAAAAAGAAACTCGTTAAGACATTAACCTTACTTGACCTCTAAATAGGTGTTTTTAAATTTTACTTACATTTGGCGTGGCAGGACCACTGGATGAGGGGACCAGTCCTTGTTCCCTGTCCTCCACCAAGTACCAGCGTGTGTGTCTTCTGAAATATAAATTACGACAAAATTTGCATATTTACCCAAGTTGGGAGCTTTTACCGTTGATTCTGTACGCTTTGCCGTCTGATTCGCGAGCATCGATGCAAATGGCCAACAATTGCCAACTCAACCAACGACCCGGCGACGAATGCAATTCCGGCAAAAATCCACACATCCACTGACATCACATAGCTTAAAAATAAAAAATAAAAATCAAAAAAAAAGTGCTGAAATACCTGACTCTTGGCAGGGATTTCAGGATATTTCCGTATTGGAAAGTGATGCTCATCAGTGAGGACACTGCGAGTGTAATCCGTGCCGGAAGGCTGCGGTGGTCAAGAAAAAATGGGATCCAACTCATTGCGACAGCCTTTAAAATTCCAAATTAAAATCGAAAATATTTGTAGACTTACGGTTTGCACGGGGAAGTACATTTGGAAAATGTATACACCGTATTGACGATTTAAGAAGAAATTCACGGTAAGCTGAAACTTGAATTAAAATTAAATTTAAAAAAATAAAAAGGAATTAATTTAAAAAGCAATATTTTTTGCAATATTATAAATTTAACACTGACTATTGATCAATTTACATGTTCATTTTTAACTAAAGTCTCAATAGTTTTAAGTTTTAAACTTTTGATAATATCATTATATTTAATTTTTATTATTGCTTCATCCCCACTTCCATTAAAATATTAATTTCAATCTCGAATCTTGAGTCATGCCAAAAATTATCAGAGGCATAATATGCAGTGGTGAATATTCAAATTTTTGATTGATACACATTTTTAACAGTTTGCAGGTTTGCACAACTCTAACACATTTTAAAAAATTATTTAAATCACTGATTTTTGTTGACCTGATCCCATTTTCCGGCAGCATACACAAAGGAATGTTTTGCCCATCTGATTTCGCTGAGCACAAAATCGGGCATCTTCGTTCGCGATGGATATTCAAATACCTTTTTTTTTGTTCGATTTTGGTCTAACAAATGAGTTCGAACACTTTACCGGATCCCAGTCCCTCCATTTTAAGCGCACATTCGCCGCATTGTATGCATAGCTTTCCAGCACCAGCTCACACTCCTCCTCGTTGAACGGGTAAAGCGCCAAATCCACAAAGCATGGACCTTTTGTCAGACATTCAAATTTGCCGAACTTTTTGAACCATTCGAACAAACCCCAAATTCACCTTCAACTCGGAGCCGAAAATTCATCCACACAGTGCCATTGGGATAGATGAGCACAAATGTGTTGGCCGACGGTGATATGTGCAGCTCGGACTTTTTACTGTTCTGTAAATTATTATTTTTTGAATATTAAAATTGTGAAAGAATTTACCACAAAACAGACAAATGGCTGCCAAAGTCTGTCGACAATTGCTGAACTCAATGTTAGGTTTTGCAAACAAGAGCTTATATGTGAGTAGCGAAGGCGTGGATCATGCCAAACTTGGCTCATCAACACGTCCGCTGTAAAGCTCGCGCTAAAATTCTGTATCTTTAAAACTTTTTTATAAATTTTTAATAAATTTTAATACTTCAAGCGAGAAAATCGCTTTTATAAAATTTTCAAAAAAAAAGCTATGGTCTGAATCTCGAAATCGGGAAATGATTATTGTTGCGACCTTAGTCTATATCCCTGGGAATTCAGACCTATTGTATTTGGAATGTTTGCCCTAAAATAATTTTCTTGCAGACTTTAAACATTTTTTGAATGCAAAATTACCTGGTTTCGCTAACATCGTAAAAGGTCTGAAAATTATTACTTTATGAATCAAAGAATTGTTGATCAATTGGCTTTTACTTGGACAGCCAGTTCAATTGAAACAGTGACCCCGCGGGGATCCGGGATCAGATGCTTGTCATATTTCTCTGGCCGAAATATCGAGCTAAGGATGCGCTCCGATTGTCCAACGACCGATTCAAGAGAACAATCTGAACTTGCAGATTAATGGGTACTTTTCTGTTTTGCCGCCCCACCCCCATTCCAAATGTCTTACCAGGATTGACATGTTTGACATGTCACAGCATAGACATGTCATGTAATGTTTTTCAACTACCTTGGTTAGATTAACCCGAATGGTATGCAAGAATGACATGTCAAAAATGTCAATCTTGGTAAGGTGTGTGTGTGTGTGACTGAAAAGTACCGCTTGCCTAATGTTTTTAAAAGACTCTTTAGCTGCTGTTGTATTTTATGCAAATTTTTACAATGCTCACGTTTTTCCAGCTCCCCTCCGGGTTTTTGTGCTCAAATGATATCGGCTTTTTCTTTACACATCCATTGGGCTTTTTTAAATTTTGTTACAGTGCCCACCGTCAGGTGAAGACTGTTGTTGTTGTTGTTGTTGTTCTCTGATGAGCTGATGTATGGTGGTGCTGGTGTCCCGATCCCGATTCCGATGGATGATGTCCGGTGGAATTGTGTCGGGATGGTTGTTGTACACAACTTGTTGGTACGGGTAACCGACAAACATGTCGCTGCTCTGCTGCTGCTGTTGTTGTTGTTGTGTGTCCAGCGCAGGTGCAAATTGACTTTGAGGTGAAACAATGTTCACAATTTGGGCGACATTCAACAAGTTCGGAAGCACCGAATTCATCACCATTCTTTGATTTTCTGTTATAAAAATTTTCTGATTATGAGTTTGTCTGAGCATGCAAGATCATCAGACTGATTTGGCCATATAATGTGATGTAATTAGGTAATCACTTAGCAATTAACATTTTCACGAAGCAAAATGAATGTGAAATTATGGCAAAGGAAGTTCGTCCGAGATTGCATTGGATTTCCAGAGCAGTCCGAACAAAAATTATGAAAACAAAAAATTATTAATAATTGAATTTATGCATAGGTATTAGATTGTGTACACAACCAGTTTGAACCGGAGAACAAACAACAGCACTGGAATCATGGTTTGGGCGAATTATATGGATTGGGTGAATCCCCGAATTAGATTTTCTGGCCATTTACAGTTTTCATTGTGGCCATATGGAAATAGACTTTTGGGCATTGATATTCATAATTCATAGATGCAGTATTTGCTATAGCGATGCTTAAGCAACATTTTGGGGAGGACGAATATGGGAACATATGTTGGCAGATGCGGATGACAGCATTTTTACAACAAATGTGAATGACACATTGGTCGGTCGTGTAAGTGCGAGGAGCAAATCCATGCTCTAAGGACAAGGGCATCATCCTCCATCCCTCCCTGTAGAAGAAGAAGAGTTCATCCCAAATATAAGAAAAAAGCATAAATTGAATAAAGTCAACAATTTGCTTCGCCAGAAATACACTCTCCGGACAACAAAGGGACAATTTCGCAAATTTGATTGGCCAAAGGCATTTGGCCAAGCCATTCCGGAAAGGCCAAGCCATTGTCTTTGAATGAACTTGTGAAGTGAAGAGAGCCACCCAGTTGCATTTGTTTAAAAGTGCAATGACTTACGATTTTAGGAGATCCAAATAAACATTCGCATCAATCTTTTCATTCGATGATGCCATTGCAAAACACAACTTTATTAGGCACTTTTTTGTCCTTTTTTGTGAGTCCTCTTCTAACTTAAATCTAAAATGCGTACTCTAAATAAAAATAAAAAGTAATGAAATTACCATATTTTCTCTTATAGACCCATCATCTTCTTGATTTTTTAAACTTCGGCTGAATGATGAGGCTCGAATCAAAGTCGCATAAATCATAAAATTTAAAAAAAAACAAATAAAACTGTTTCTATTTTATTTTTTGTTTAGAGATTTAAAAAAATCAATGCTACATAAGTATGTAATTTTAAATAGACAATGGACAACAAATGTGCATTCGAATTTTGGACAAAGAAAAGAAGCTGGATGATGAATGGGAAGGTCCTAACTCTGGCATAAATTATACATGCAAGTCTGCTAATGCATTCAAAATGCTTCTATTCCTCTACAACCCAAATAAAACAGATATGTTACCTAAATGTTCTTAGTCAATTGAACACAAGTGCAGAGGACATCCAAACATCCACCAATATAGACAGCGAGAAGAGATCTTCACACTTTAGACTTTTGGCCATAAAACATGGGAATGACTTCGAACTCGTTATTCATAATACCTATCTATTGCTTTATTCTGATGCTTCATAATGCTTATCATCCGATTCGGTAGATGTTTCTTTCCCATGAACTTTAAAATTTACATATCCTACAGAATACAGACCTATAAATAACAAGCTAACATAACTTGATTTTATGGTTAAATTGATGGATGTGAAATTATTTAAAGATAAATATTAAATAACATTCACTGTTACAGCAATAACGTCAGTTTTGGTTCACATCACACACAGCTAGCTAGAAGAGGGAGATAGATACTAATGGATGAAATGAATGTGCTTGGGCACTGGGTTGCTCTCTTATTTTATGGACCATCCTTTTAAGGCCATTTATCTATTTATACCTCTAACAAGAAGTTGCCAATTCAGCCAGTACCACTCAGGGGACATCAAGATCGGATTTTAACGCCAGCTATTCCATTAACTCTTACTACTAAAATGGCCAGACAAAATGGACATGTGCTAATTTGGGCAAATGCGCCAAGAATCAGGCGGAATCACACGACTTGGTCCCCTGAGGCCGGTCTAATGAGCTTCCGACCTCTAAATTAGCAATCATCGGATCCAAATTCATACAAACTACACTCTCACCAATGATCCATAAATCAAACACCACCGCAACTGCAGCAGTCCTTGACATAATAGCGTTCGAAGCGCTGCTATGTATTTGATTTGGGTCATCGCATGATCAGACGACGGGATCGCATTGCATTCCAAAATGTGACAGATAAATTTCCGCCACAATGAGCAGCGCAGTTCAATTAGCAGAAGAAGCTAGAGATCATTTGCTTTTTAATCTCATAAGCATAAGCCATTTTACGTTTTTATTTGTCAATTTCGGACCATCTTATGAATTTATAGTAGCCAAAAAAAAATTGTAAGTTTGATGAGCCACCCTTAAAAAATTAGAGATGTGCCTAAACGCATCAAATTGAAATCCAAAAATATTTTTAAAAATAAAATTTTGCACATTAAGGCTATCTAATTTTTGCTCGAAACTCAAAATGCATTCGCCCATTTCACTGCCTTCTGTTGTGCTTTGCGCAATGTTTTGTCTGGAGATGGCATTTGCATGGAATCGCGTGTTCAAGCAACCGGAAAAGGAAAACGAACTGGTGGAATACAGGGAGGGCCAGTCAAACGTGAAGGACAAGTCGTCCATTCTCATCGACGCGTTGCTCCCAAAACATAGAGGTTCGCTTCGCAAATTAAAATTTAAAAATTTGAATTTTGAATGATTTTAAGGCCTTTACTGCAAATACGGTGTCGACTACATGCAGAACAACAGCAATGAGACAGGCAGTTTTGAAACAGTGCGGTGCAACGATGACTTTGACCGTTGCATGCTGGGCAAGTGCAAGGGTGAATTTTCAATTTTTGGCACTTTTTTTCATTTTGCCAAATTAAAAAGGCAAAGACTTTGTGGAAATTCGAAAACTGTGCTCACTGAGCGGTGGATGTGAGGCGTTTGGATGCTCAGAGGACGAGGAACCGGAGTGCGAGTTGTGCTTTGGCGACCTCTGCAATGCCTGATGAGAAACTGCCACGGTTATCTTATAAAAAGACGTGTCAAATCACTTTCATTTTAAAACTCCCGACCTGAAATTCGAACTTCTCGAAACTCTCAAACTTACCTATCTATTTTCCTGTTTGTTGGAGATACATATGATACTAGATGCATTCACTCATTGCATTCATTCATTGTTCGATTTGTATAAATGCAAACTGTTTATATTTATTTGAACACCTTCCATCATTCATTCTTTCCATACACAAAGGTTAATCAAACAAATGAATGGAATTAATTATTATTAAATGGGATGATTTTTGGCTTTTGGCGAGTGCTTTCTGCGGCGGGATGTCACTGTGACTACCCATCCATCCCTTCTCCCATCTTCCTGGATCCTGGGCACCTAAAACCGGTCCCCCCACCATCCCATCCATAAGTATCCCTTCCCCACTTCCCATCGCCATTGTGGACCAGCAGTGATGTGGTCGTTCTTCATGGTGGCCAAGGGAGAGAGAAAGCAGCATGTGGAATTGAGAGGGTCAGAGAAACAGAGAGAGCTTAGAGAGAGAGGAAAGAACCAGTTCCTCCTCCTCAACTGCACAGCACAGAAGAGAGAGAGATGAGATGATGAGCTCCTCTCCTCATCGCATACACCTCGTCCATCCTTCTTTCTCCCTCTTCATATCCTTCGTTTGCTCACCAGTCCACCACACACTCCTCCCCCTCTCCCTCTCCCCCACACCCATCCATATTAAAAATGCATTAAACAATAATTTTGCGTGAATGCATAATTTCATTTGATAAACTACTTGTCAGATTTTGACCGGATGCCCTTGTTACTTTTCAGCTTTTCCCACTCCACAAACATACATAAAGCTTACATTCAGAATAATCTGTTTGATGATATATAGGTAATAAAACAAAAAATAAAATTAAATAAAATTTTTCATTTTTCTAATTTAAGCTTAAATTCGGAAATATTAGAAAATTTTCCTAAAGCGAAAAGGTGTGTACATGGTAAGGGTAATCAATCTTCCCCTCCTCTCTGAGTGAGTGCTGTGCAAAAATATATACAATCATCGATTTAAGATTCATCCCTTTCATATGACTATAGAAAAATGTCCCAAAATATTTTTGTTTTAAATATATTGATTTTTACAAAAGTAATAAATAGAATATTATACAAAAAAAAATCTATTTTTTAATTCCTCAAAAACAGAATTCATTGGATTTTTTGAAAATTTCAAAATATTCAAATAGCTGAGAAAGAATAAGGCAGTAAGGCCGATCAACATCGGCCATGAAGATCGATTGGCCGCTGCCCGTCTGTCACAAAGGTGTTTGTATCATTCCCCTTCCCACCTTCCCAGCTGTCTGACAATAGAGAGAGGAGAGAGACATGCGGGAAGGCGGAAGGCTCCCTTGCCTCCCTTTTCCATAGCAAACAAACAACTGTGCAATGAATGGAAAAAAAAGTATTGCTTGTCGTCTCATTTCTGAATTTTTTGCACAATTGAGAATTTGACAATCCCTCTATCCCTCATAATGCCCCTCCCTCAAAATGCCACGCTGTTGTTAGCTTGTTACCCCACAAAATGCTTCCTTTTTCAAAAAAGGAAATGCCTCCTTTTCTTACATTGTCGTTTTCTCATTTCTTTTGGGAGGACAGCGTAGACCCAGCAAAACCCGCGGATTACTAATAACTGGGGG
>JAEHOM010000626.1:0-10804 GCA_016433075.1 Hoplolaimus columbus | reverse complement strand
CATTTATGAAATGCATTAATACTTTTCAAATTTCCTGTAATAATTGGTTAATATTTTGTGTCTTTACCGCATATATTCAAATTCTCGCTTAAAATGTTTTTTCACATTATTCTACTTGGGAGTTGGGAGAAATTTTGGTCCGATAGGATTGTTTTAAATTATTGAATTTTTAAAACTCATGAATTCTCACAATAATACCTTTTACTCAATTGAGCGTATATTTTGGTCTTATTAAATGCAGCAAAATTCAAATGCTTTTTTTGGATATTTTGCACTTTTAGCACTAATATGATTCCATATTTTAGATGGAGTATTTGCGGAATAAATTTAATTTTTTATTAACTTCGAAATCTTATATGAAATTCTGCCATTTTAAATCAGTTCCAAAGCAGAGTCCATGCCTCTTTGCCTTCACCTAATTCCACCAGTCCTCTGCAATTGAGTTCTAGCAACAGTTTGTTCGGATTGTATCTGAAGTTGCACTTGTCTGTTGTTCCTTCCGATGACACTTTCAATAAATTCCCATTTCTTGAGAAACTGCTAAAGTCTGGCTTGCTTGGATATCCAAACACCTCAACAGCATCCAATGTTGGGATGGAAATTGTCTGTGAAATCTGAAATGACATTTTATTCCTTAATAATTTTTGTCATTTTTGTGAAGAAATACAAGGAAAAATATGTTTGTTTAGTATTTATGCTTATTAGGGTTTAGGACAGGGCGTAACAAGAAAAAATTTTGCGAGTGGCACTAAAAAAATTTACCGCACCTTTGTCGCGTTGAGCGTTGACCTTTTTTATGGGTCGACCTTTTTTTTGCTAAAATGGCTATTTTTGCTCAAAAACCGGTTTTTAACATGCTGCCGGGAAAATTTTTTCGGAATTAGACCTTTTTTGACGAGAAAATCGATCCAATTTTGCCAAATTTTTATTTTTTTCTACCCGTCGCCGAAAAAATTAATTTTCCCCATTTCTAGAGGGGCCTCGCCGTCCCCTGGTTACGGTTCTGTTAGGACATGCAAGAAAATTTATCTTGGTAGCCTCTTAATATATCTAGCCCTTGTTAATGTATACCTTAACATATGATATGTCTGATATTTGCACATTTGTTATCCTTCTTTATAAATTATTTTTTTCATTTTACCTTTTCAGCAGGTGATTTGACGGTGGAAATGGTCAATTCTGTCGAATTTTTTCCCAACACCATTGTGAAACGAAAATGATAATATGGGTGAGTGTCATAATCTTTGACCAGTGATGCTCCATCATCCCAATACATTTCACCGTCCGCCCTCAGTTTGCTTGGGTCTAAAATATTTCTATTAAGAATAACTTTTTGTGATTAAAAATTTATTTACTTTATATAGACAGAGAAGGACTTACCAAGTGCAATTTTCACTTTGAACCCATTTTTGCGCGTCTCCTCCGTAGTAACATTCGCTGTTTGTGTTGGGATGATGGATCCGGCTAAAACAAAAATCAACAAATTAAATCAACAAACTGCGATGGGTCATGAAATGTGATTGTTAATTAGGTACATTTATAATTTGCCGTCAATTTTTCATTGTTTTTTATAGCAAAAAGTTGTAACGAACTGTTCTAAAAATAACAATTTTCGAAAAAAATTTGACCTGGATTCTACCAAGAACAGAGCATTTTTAATGCATTTTCACCCAACTAGCTTCGAAAAATGAGTAAAAAATATAACCACTTTAACAAAAATAAGTCGCATTTTTAAGATGGAAATGCATTTTAACCTCTCAAGAACGTGGGTAATGGCATATCTCTGTGTGCATTCAATTGATGATGGCCTCCCATTGCGATTGTGTCCGCATATCTGTGTACATCGCTGATAGAGTACCAAACTGTGTTGGGTGGAAAGTACGCATTCACAAGGTCTTTCTAAATAAAACACCAATTAGGTATACCGTATTTCCTCTAATAGCTCCCCAGGGGGAGTTATTTTTCAACCCCTCAAAAATCGGGAATTTTTAACACGAAATACGTCTTCCCGTGATTTTTATACAACTTTTAAATACACCATTCGACATGTCTTGAGGAGATAAACGTATAAATTTTGTGAACTCAATGGAAAGTTATGATCTTCCCAAAGTCAGAGGGTGAGCTATTAGAGAAAATATGGTAATATTAATGTTTTCTCCCGCAATTAGTTTCGAATTCCACTTATTACTCAAATTCAATGCCCCATTAATAAACAATTAAGTACTTATTATTATTTGTTTAATTAAAATGATAATTTTCCAGTTTTTTTATTACAGTTTGCTTTCTACCTCCGCTTCGATGACTGGCACAACCATGACATGAGGACCCCAAAGGAATTGATAGTTCAGGTCAAGTGTAGCAAAGTCTGTTGGGAATTCGAAGAACAACGGGCGCACAACCGTTCCTCCATAAAGCGCAGCATGGAAATGTAAGCTGAAATGAATGAATGAAAACAATCAATTAGTAAACGGTTAATTAATTATCAATTTATTTGAGTTCTTGATTAGATACATTTATATACTTTTTAATTCATTCTACATAAAATATAAATTTAATTTTTTTTTATAAGTAATTACGTGTATAAATAAGGCAACAATTCGTATCTGAACAGATTGGCGATTCTTGTTGCATTAGCCACTGATTTCCATCGAGTTGGTTCATGAGGTGTAGCCGAATTAGACACATGGCTCCTAAAATATCATTAGAAAATTTTATTTATTTTTTGCTTTATTATTTTTTAAATTTATTAATATACCTATTCTATTATTTCTTAGCATAACACATCAGTATCAAATACATATGTTACATGTTCAAATATAAAATTCATTAGGCTAATACATATTGCTATTCAAATTGTATGCGAAACAATTATTTAAAACCTAAAAAAGGGGTAGAAAGCACCGAGTTGTTGCCATCGAAGACAGAGCTCTTCCGTTGTTTCCTTATCAAAACCGCACACATCGGCACCAATTTGCGGCATGCCTATCTCATGGAATGGGTTTAATAGTTGCAATATACCAGAATGCGTTTAGGGAATTGGGGTGGAAATGCCGGGTACTTACCGAACATGTTGAATTCCATCATAGCAACGATTGACACTTTCAGGTCCGCCCAACGAGCTGAGTTATCTCCCGTCCAGTGACTTCCATAATGCCCGGAGCTGACAAAGTTTGAACGCGACAACAACTGGCTTCGCTTTCCGAGCACATCGTCTGTGAGTAGGAATAGTTTTTGGAAATCGCATCCCAAATGTCCAAAAAGGTGTCAATTCTACGGTACATCTAAATATACCAAGTGCCTGCCGAGTGGCCACCATCTGCGACCATCCGTGCAGGTTATGAGTGCTGTACATGTTGCTGGTGCCCCTCCCAGTTAAGGCCGACATGCACAATGTTTCTTCGTTTAGTGAACCACGGTAGAGGACGTGAGAGGTCTGCAAAAGCACTTTTTAAGCAGTAAAAAGAGAATGAGAGCCATTAAAAGAATGCCAAAGAGTATCCAGCAAAAAGCCGATATGAATTGCTTAAAAAGGGCTTTTGGTAAAAGACACCCCTCGCCACCCCAGTTGTATTCTAATTCATAATGCTGCATCATTGCCTGCCTGGTATGCTGGAACATCAAGGCGCGTATTCGGACAATCCAACACTTGAAGCCCTCTCTTAGTTGCTTCATCAAATCCGAATCCCTTAATATGGTTTGTGCCAAAATTATAGGGCTCATTCATATCAATCCAAAGTCCATCAAACTGGATCTAAACTGGAAGAGAAGTGAGCATTTGATCAAATCTGAGGCTAATGTATAATTAAATATAATGCGATAAAAAACAAAAAATAATAAATCTCGCCAAAAGTTCAGTCAGAAAAAGTCACTCTCTTATTATGATTCATACATTACCTTTTTATGGAAAATTCTGATCTCTTCCATCCACCTTAAAGAACTTAAAATATTTTATTTGTAATTTTTGATTTTTTTGAATTTATATAAAGTTAGAACTCGCAAGGATCCAGGCCTTTTTGAATCACTACAACATTGTAAGCTTTAACAATTTTCTTTATTTGAATATGAGCTGATATTTTTTGTCGAACTTTTCATGGATTAATCAGGGAACGTGCCTTTAAAAAAGTTCTTGTGCCGTCATTTTGCGTTTTTTTTAATATTTTGATGAACATAAACATATGGGTACTGACTGACCACTTTTGCGTCTTATTTTCAGGGTCCAAAAAGTCTGGAAATGCCACGTGAGCATAAGGCCAAACAACGCCAAGCATGATCTGATTTGAATTTCATTCCAAATAAATGTTGAATATTCTTCAAATATCTCACTTTTGTGCCATTGGTCAGTGGATAGATTGATTGCAACTCCGATGGCACTTGATCAGCTCTTTCCCATTCAACGAAGGATGCCTTTGCATCGCGAGCTCTTTGAAATGGTTCGTAATTCACTGACAAAGCCGCATCAACTATCGGCACAAATTTGAGTCCCTGACGATGCAGCTCAACAACATAATCCGCCAGACCAGACCATTTCTAAAACATTTCCAACATTTCTTACATTAGTATTAGACTATTCGTATTCAAGCATATGACTGACTTTTGATTCTACAAGATTTCGATAAAAAACGTGAAAATATGTCTGCTTGGATGTGGAATGTTGAGTAAATTAAAGCTTTTTTCTTTTATCATCATTCCAATTCGCCTCAAAAATTTAAACAAATATTTAATTATTAATTAAAATAATTTATTTTCAACCACTTTTGTAAAACATAAAATAATTTACGCTGAAATTATCAGTTACATTGTTATGTAAAGCTATTAAAAAAAATTATTGCATGTCTTTTTGATACATTAAATGGTGAGGTGAATTGGGAGCTCAAAAGCGAACTTTATTCTGGCAATATGCCAATCCAAACTTCCGGGTCGATGGTGAAATCCTTTAACTGGTCCATGCAGTCGATGTCCGCGAACACCACGTCCAGGGGGATCCGTGCCTGTCGAATGTCCTCGATGGTCCTCTTCAGTTCGGCCAAATCTCTGTAGCCGTATCGGCTGAACTGGAAGCCAAGGGCCCAGTAGGGCGGCAGGTACGGTCGCCCGATGATCCGATGGTATTGCTGAACGACCTGCTCAGGAGATGGACCCGGGAAAAAGTACAAGTCCAACACACCGCCGATAGTCCTTCGGGAGATTGGAATTTTATTTTCCAAAAATCATTTTACTGATTAGGAAAATCGAGGTCACACAGATTTCGGCATTTTTTCCATTAAAAATGACGAAAAAGGCATGGAACACCACCTGTAAACCAAGTGCGGTCCTGGACCTGTGACTATTTCTTGCGCATTTGAATTCAGTATAAACACTCCGTGTGCATTTCCACTCGATTCAATGCAAAGGTAGAAGGGGTGAACACCTATACAGATACAAAGTTGATATTGACAAGTGATGATGAATGGTAAATCTTTGTGTTACCAAAATAATACCTACCGTATAGGTTATTTTTGAGTACTTTAGACGTATCCGGGGATTCGCCCGATGAAAACATGCTCCAGGTTGTGTAATTGACAAAGTCATGCTTCAACTTCATGTGAAGGTGTTCACCAAACCCATAAATGTTTTCGGTGGGTAAATATGTTGCAATTTGGATAAACTGATCAGCGAACAGAAGGCCATCTTTTTAATTTATTTTTCGTTTATTATTATTTTTTGTTTATTTTCTCAAATTAATAAAATGCCACTTTATCACCAAGTGCTGTGTCCCATATATTTGTCCCATCGCTGGCACGTAGCACTTTGAAATAGAACAGTTCGTCTTCATTTCTTGTTTCCAAATTGTTGGCCAGCAGTGGAGGGTAAATGTCGACATGAAGCTGTTTCTCTTCTTCACTTTTTTTCAATTTGTTGTAGTCTGTGTGCAGAGGTATTGGTGGCTTAAAGCTAAAAAATAGAAATGGAATTTGTCGCTAATAAAAGTTGCAGTGAAAATTCTGTGTTCCAAAGAATAAATTTGCAATTTTTATATGTGATATGAAATCTGATGCGTTACCGTCCGGGAATACCAATACTTATGTGCAAAGCTGAGTCGAGTTGACGCACTTTGAATTCCAATGCTTCCAAATCCTTGCCATAGGGATTTTTGGCACCCGACAGCCGCTTCAACTGGATATTGCTGTTGCTATTTCTTTTGGTTATGGCGTAACCAGTTTTCGGCGGAAAATAACATTGAGGAGTGGTAATGGAATCCTTCTACACAAAATTAAATATTCTTAAAAAATATTTTCAAATGATATAAATGTATACATTATTTCATCATTAAAATTTAATATTATTTTAAGATTATAATTCTAATTTTATACAAAAAATTGCAAATTAATTGGTACATTATTTTCATGAGCGTATTTGTCCCAAACACACTTTCGCGCCAAACATTCTCTTTCGCCTTCGTCTTTGTTGAGTGCACAGTTAAGCCTAACATCAGCAGCAGATTGAACAAAGATTGGCAATAATGTCAAAGATAGTAAAAGAACAATTTGAAAAACAGTAACTAACAGACACATTAATTAAACCTATATGAAAATTATTTTAAATAAAAAATGGCGGAAAGCAATGTTGGAAAATAATAAAAATAAAATGTATATTAAAGAAAATAATTAAATTTTAAGAAGGCATAAAGCTATAAGATTTGTCCCATCATTTTCATATCATATTAAGTATATAAAAATAAATCAAATTTTAACTCTAAATATGTATTTAAAAATATTATGTAATAAAACAAATTCGCAAAAAAAAGTATTTCTGGGTTCCAGTTCTAGAATACGGGAAAGCAAATAACGGATCGATGGGATAAACAACTGCGGAAAATGAATTCATATGTTGACAATTGCTTGTTGACAGACAGTGCGACGAGCGAGGACCATTGCGGTGGAATTGAAAGCCATTATATTATGGCGCGCATGTTTCCCAGAATTGATTCCACCACGTGTATTGTAATAAATAACCCCAAAATATATTTTACAAAGTTTTTTTTTTGAGTTTTTTCGTTTCTGACAAAAACCTTTTGTGCTGTTTAATATTTAAATGATTGAAAACAGAAAAAAAATCATTAAACGCCATACCCCACCACCACTACTGATTGTTTTGAAGAAATCTTTGAATTTGTAAATTTGTATTTTTTGAATTTTAATGCATTTGGATTTGAATAGGCATTTGCGTTTGTTACAGATTGATTTTAGGGACCTTTAATTAATCTCTTCAAAGTGAGAGGTGCAGAGGTCTGAAAGGTAAACCCGTGATTTAATACAAACAAAATTATGGAGAATACGACGTTCCGTTCATGTCTTCGAACCAAATCATGGGAGTTCGGCTGGCGATGAATAAATGAATGGTTCTGGGTTATGGCCAGACGAACGCCATTTATTAAATTCTTCAATTCCTCAACCACAACCTTTTGTGATAGGAATGTGTGACAAATTTTCTTTTCATTTTTTTCAGCCAATCACAACTTTTAGTTTAGGAGGGATGTGAGAGAGAAACCAAGAATTGAACCGGTTTCAAATGGTTGATTAGGGAAGTACGTCGACAAATCGAGGAGAAAAGACACATTTGCATCCATAATTGAGTATATTGTTCAAAAACATATGTGAAAAATATACAAGACATATGTCACTTTTTTTGGAGAAAATTTGAGATTGCATTTTTTTAAATAATAATAGAATTTTGAACTTCCATATGAGACAGAATATGATCTGACTAATTTCGGATTTCGAAGCGGTATAGTTGCATTATCTGATTTATTCTGGCACTAAAGCACGGAATTATGAATTTCAGACAGGATGATCAGGACCAGACTGTTTTTTCGAACCCGATCCGGAATTCCAAATCGGGATCCCGGAAAATTCCAACGGGTCCCCGGATCTCATCCTTGCTATACTACTGGTTTTAGATTTGTATTAGGTATATTGATTAATTTTGGCATACACTGAAATTGATATTTGGTAAAACGACATTTTGTCAAACCCCCCATTCCATTATCAGTCTTAAATGAACATGACTTCTGAAGAATATACCTTCTGAAGAGCATGCCTTTTATTTATTTTTGTGCCTTCCCTACCCTCTTCTTTGCCATCTCAAGTTCTTCGCTCTTCATCTTCACTCCCATCTGCAACAGCGAGGGAACTAGAATCAGTCGACCATCGCGGTACTTTCCGTTTTTCGCGTTCTCGCGACGGTTGCAGAATGAACAAAGGCAATATAAAATTAAGAAAAGAACTTTTTTTCGATTTATTGATCAACTGACAGTGAGGTCATTCCAAGTTCCCTAAAAAGTGATCGCGACCAGCAGGTTGATCACGGGTTCCATAGAAATGAAATTGTTGATTAGGAGGTTGAAGTTTCTTCATTTGGGTATTGTCTATTTGATCACATATTTTTTTATTTTCTATTCTATCAAAAGTCCTTTACAAGATAATACTGATAAATTGAATAATTTCCATCATTAGATGTCAATAAAAATAACGTAAAAAACCGTCAATATGAATGGACTTAAAAACATATCCACAAACATGGTTCTCTAAAAATCTAAAAAACTGTTTAAAACCCCGAAATATAGTTACCCTAAAACGTAGTTACGAATGGTATAAGTTTGTTATGGTTTGGTTCGAAAATCCAAATGTTATACTAATACCGATATTCGTTTGAGACGAACAATGGTATAATTTTAAATTTTCGAACCAACCTCTAACAAAGTTTAAGCTTTAAGCCATTCGCACTATGTTTTATGGTAAATATTTTAGCTGTTTGTTAAGCAGGTATATCCATGTTTTTGGATATTAGCGGGTCTTTTTAACGTTGCAGCACCGTATACAATATTTATTTTAGATCAAAATGGTTAAATTCAGTGTTTGTACAAAATATAAGGTCAGAATTTTTGAGATTTAATTATTTAAAAGTATTTTTGCAATTCCCCAAATTAGTTTGCCCTCATTTTTGCCGTCATCGGCTTTGTGCTCAATGTGATCATGTTGACTTGTATGGTCGTAACCGTGACCGGATTTGAATACGAAATTCACTCCCAGTTCCTGGTATATTTTAAATTACCGTATTTCCTGTAAAATAACCCCTCCCTCTAAAATAACCCCCCTCTCGACTTTGAAAACCTATAAGCTATAACCTCTGACTGAGTAATTTGGCAAATTTTATTTTTTATTGTATATTATTTCTTATCTCCTCGATACGAGTCGAATTGTGTATTTAAAGTTCGGAAAAACCGCGGGTGGTATAATAAAAATTCCGGATTTTTGAAGTCTTGAGAAAAAACCCTGGGGGTTTTTTACAGGAAATACGGTATGGCTATTAAAACCAATTATATTCTCTGATGCAAATATAAATGCATACCTATTTTTCACATTCAATTCCATTGTTTAGTTTTGGAACATTGTCGTCTCGCTGGTGCTGTATTTGTTCGTGATGGCGGGAATTAGCATGCACAAATCTTGGCTCTATGTGCCTTTTCTCGTCTATAAGGTATATATAGTGTACTAATTATCTGTTTACCGTATACTACTGATATACATAAATTTTGGGTTTATGTTTTAGGGTTTCATTCTTGCGCTTGCCGCTTTTGTGGTGCTCGGATATATTTACTCAATTTTGTATGATCCGGAGGCTAGAATGACTCATGAATGGAAAATAGCCCACCAAAAACCAGTAGGCAAGTCAATTTTAGTTATTCACAAAAAAGGTAATTTCACAATCCAACCACTTTACAGAGCCACTTGGAGAAGTCTGCAGGGAGGCCCGCAAGGAACTTTTGGAGAACCTTTGCATCATGTTAGCTTATGCGGCGATCACCACATGCATTTACTTCGCCATCTATCGTGCTTACAAAGCGCAAAAAAGAGAAGAGCAGTCCCAAACGTAATTGAATGAACCGTATAGTGTGATATTGACAGGAATATTGTATGATTTGATTGGAATTGATTGATCGGAATGAGGCCGTTCTTTGTTTGCTTACCAATCCACGATCATTGTTAATCTCAAGACATCTCACATAAATATATTTGTCTGACACACGTGGACCCCCTCCCATCCTGAATTCGGGTGAGTCCTATAGCTAAAAAGGAGAGGGGCCTGCAAAAGTTTTGAAAATTTATCGCTTAAGTATCTTAAATTCATTACCAAGAGTATAGTTCCCCAACTTAAAATTTGTCAGCAGCTAGCCAGTTAATGATCCGAAATTATATTGTAAAATCAGTCCCATGAAAGACAGAGCTGGTAAAAAAGTTGGAGCCTCTAAAATTGCACGCAAATTAAAAAGTGAGTCATAGTTTGCAATGGTGCAATACTATAATCAAATCCCTTTTTGTTAGTAAGTGACAATCTGCAACAAACGCACGCGGCTTACTAACAATCCAATCCCTTGACAGCTATAGCAAATAAAGTATTCATTTTGCACAGGTTCCATCATTGTATAAAAGGAGAGTAAACTCTGCAGAAATAATCTCCATCGGATCCATTTCCTATTTTGGTTTTCTCACATTATTTACAAACATTTGTTTTTTTTTTTTCAAAAAAAGAATACCTATTTTGCTGTTGTATTGTAATGGACACTGCTAAAAAGCCCTCTATGATGATGTTCGCTCTGCTGATGTCGGCCTATGTGTGCGTATTGCTGTTGACAGCACTCGCCGCCGCCGCCCCATCCGAATCCGAGTCGAACCCGAACCAAACAACACAGGTCGAAACTACTTCGAACCCATCGGCGGTTGGTGGTGAAACGATTGTACAATCCGGAATAATGAGCGGCATGTGG
>JAEHOM010000625.1:0-10814 GCA_016433075.1 Hoplolaimus columbus | reverse complement strand
TTTTCTGCGGCAGAGTCAGGTGGTTATAAGAGACGGCTCTTAGCCTAAAGGTCAAATTTGGGCCCCAAAATTCTCGATCTGGCCAGTTACGGACCAAGGAAGTAATTTTTATACACAACAATTTTGGCAAACAATGTGCAACTTTAGTTTGATGCTGCACAATAATTGGTCGGTGGATTGAGTGGATGACTGAATGACGACAACTGAATGTTGTGGTTTTGCGCAATTAATTGTCGCTCGTCGCGCAAACTCTCAAATTCCCACCACAATTGTCGCAACTCGCAACTGCCCACATCTCACTTCTTCACATTGTCAGCAACTGATTTTTTCTGTACCGTTAATTGAGGAAAGAATCATAACAGCCGAAAGAAAGTTCCACCCCGTGTATCTGACACCGGTTTGCACCAAAATTGGCGGAACAACAATAATCCGCGCTGGGAAAAATATGAGAATCTCGTAATTTGTATAGAAATATTTCACAGTTATTACCTTTGTTTTTATTTTATTATTATTTTTTACATATTACTTAAAAATCTTATAGAAAAATAAGTTTAAATGAGAAAACAAAATATTTTTTATACGAGCTCTGAGAGAGAAATTTTACTTATTTTTATTTTTTAAAGGATCTTTACGTGTTCATGGAATTTGGTATTTTGATATATTCTGTAAGCCTTTTCTAATTAACTGTATGTTTTGTATCTGTCGCAATTTAAACAATTTTTTACAGTTTATTTGGTGTTCATGGATTAAAGGATCCCTATTTAATTGGCTATGCGTGTTTCTGATAAGTGTCCTGAATAAAAGCAATGCCTTAAAAGTTCACATTTATTTCCTTAAATTTTCGGCTTCTTTATTTTCTATTCTGTGAACCCAAGCAAAAGGCAGCTTATATAGAGTCGAACAAAATTTGTTTTGTCCTGGGTTCCGGCTGATAGACATTTCATACCTTTCAGAATGCCATACATAAAATGCCATATAAATCTTCAGATGCCATGTAAAAATGCCATATAAATTTCAGAATGGCATATAAAAATGCCATTAAATTTTCAGATGCAATGAAAATGCCATACAAATTTCAGAATGTTATATAAAAATGCCTATATAAATTTCATAATGCCATATATTAAAATTATAAAATATGTTTGTCATTTTTTCGTAAATGTGTGAATCCAAACAAATAAAAATTTGAAATTGGCATAACGGAATTAATCATCATCACACATTCGTGGAGTTTGTCAATCGCCAATGGAAATAGTATTTGCTGAGCCATGGCACCGGCGCTTCGAACAAATATGCCTGGGGCAACTTCCAAAAGGGATGCAAGCCCAACTGGTCGCAACGCCGCGTCAGCATGCACAAAGTTAGGGCCAGCGAGTCCGTCCGACGGTAGACGAACATGTCCGAGGCCGGAAATGTAATGTTTTCCGGCAGAAGCATGCCCGCAAAACGGTACACGTAATTACGGTCATTCGACAGGACCATCAGAGCAGTGCCCTGGTCCTTGCCCTTAAGGGAAACCATTTTTATTTTTGCACTTGATTTTTATATTTAATCAAAATTAATTAAAATTAGATATTAAATTTTAATCAAAATTAAAAGGCATCTATGAAAATATCTGACAATTGCTTACTGTAACATCGAGCATCTGCGTTGAAGGTGGCACGTCTTTGGGCAGCATGTAAATGATGCACCACTTTTTATTCGGAAATTCTCTGCACGGGAAGTCAGGTTTCTCAGGCTCGTCGGGTGCTACGGAAAGCGGGAAAAGTTTTCGTGGGACTTCTGAAAAAAGTAAAAATAAACCGTTGAACAAATGAATGCCTTGAAATTGAGTGATTACCAATGCCGCTAGGATCTTTGGAGAAGCCGTAAGTGTACATGCCATCGGTTTGAAACGGTTGCATCTGGCCCAAAGTGTATGGGTACAGACAAGCCGGCCAGGGTCCTTCGTCCCAGTTCAACAGGACCCCAGATGCCTTGAGCTGGATGATGGCGAAATTCTCTCGGAATACCTTAATAGGTTCGAAAATTGAATTCGAAAAACCAATGTCAGATTGGTGATCAGCGGCTACGAAAAATCAACGCGCCAAACAAACACTTTCTTAAAACTTTAAAATTTTCGGAACTTTCTGAAAACCAGGCTTAGGGTGCAGAATTTTGAAAATCCGGATTCGGAATTTTTTGCCCAAGAATTGACTTTGAACCAAACACTAAAATGGAAATTACATTTTTTGCACCATTGAAACATATTTGTGAGTTGTGACCTTATATGTGTATGTCTGCTCGTAGCCCGCGATGAACTCCACGGGGTACGATCGCACTGTCACCGACGTCGAACAGTTCCCTATGCATCGAACGAAGTGCAGGTACAAATGGCTGATGTTTAAGGACTCAATGCGTATTGCGCAGTCGAGTGTGGTCAATGCGTGCAGGGAAGTCAGCAATGTGGCAGAGCACAACGGCACCTCCTACAATTTGACAATTAAAAATTGTTTCAATAAATAAACAGCTCCGAACTCGTAGAAATCGGATTTGCCAGCTGATAGCAAAAGTAAGATGTTGCATGCAAATGTACTCATTTTGGCACTTTTCGTGCAGGGTGTCTGTTTGCAAAACCCAAATTGAGGGCGCTGAGCTCCAAAAAAGGGCAAAATGAGGGCGACAAAACCCAAAAAGAGGGAAAAAGAGGGCATTTTTAAAAAATTTTCGCAAAATGCATTTATCAAACAAATATTCAAACATCATATTTTTCGCCTAATTTAACTTTCTTCAACAAATCAGCTTCATCGAGGAAAATTTCGTAAGCTGTGAACAATTGGAACAACAGGTTGCTTTATGGACAATTATGGAAATCTGGAAAAAAATGGAACTTTATTTATGGAAAGCTGTAAAATTCAATGATAAAATCGCTGCTTTTTTATTTTTTTTTAAATAAGGACAAATGAGGGCGAGAAATCAAAATGAGCGCATTTGAGAGGGCAAAATAATCAAAATGAGGGCAAATGCCCTCAAAAGAGGGTAAAATAGACACCCTGTTTTCGTGCGTTCAATTTTGTTGTGTTTTATTTGCGAAAAGTGCAAATTTAGATGCTCCCCAAACGTGCAATTTAGGCGCTTTTAGAAGAGTATGATTTTGAACATCTCGTTTGGCTTTTCATAATTGCACTTATTAATTATTAAATTTTCGAAAAACTTTCCTATTTTTCAATATTTCCATAACATTTTAAATATGTTAATAAATTAAATAAACGTCAAACATAAGTATACAAAATTAGTTAAGTAAGCAAGCTACTCATTATTAGTGAAATTTTTCCACTTGTCCAAATTGGTTGAATGGTTAATTGGTTACATGTGCTGGCAAATGCTAATATTCTTTATAAACTTCATCTGTAGGATTATGGATACCATGTTACGGGAACTCAATTGGGTACATGTTGCTAAATGCTTACAATGTGACCCGGAGCGACTAGCACACCAGCCCATGCGTAATCCGCCGGTATGTCACCTTTGAACTGTTTTCGCACATTTGGGGTGATCAGCCAACATTTTTTGACCAATTGGTCCTTTTCGCCTTGACTGACGTCGCGGAAGGGCGCAATTGGCGACAACCCATTCAGCAGACCCTCCATGTCGACCGGCACGGCAAAAAGGCCGCTGAGGTCGAGACTGCTCGGCGCAGTAGGCGCCGGAAGCTCCTCGAACGGGGTATAAAGGTAGTCCCAGGTGAATGGTCTCAGGCCAAGGTACATGAACAGGTCGTCGGCGTGAAAGCGGACGGACACGAAGAAGTGTCCCCAAATACCTGAAAATGCGAAATGATTGTCAGGTACTTGTAAACTTTGTATCCACTTTTTGTGTCTAGAAAATGTGTTACCATGAGCTTACCAAGATTTTTGTTAGGCACATGTTTGATGGGTCAAAAATACCAAAAAACTTGGTACCCCCTTATATATCAAACAAACGCCCGCTACACCCCACGGTTTTTATTTAAGATATTTGACATCTTGGACATGTCCTACAAATGTCAAACAATAATTTGGACTAAGGCGAAAATATATGTAACTTAGTTAGACCCAAAATATAAATACAAAGTATACAAGTACCGATTTTCAAAAGGCGTAAAATATAAAAAAAAAATCAAAAAGTGAGATCACTACAGTAGATAACGAGTCAGAACCACACTCGTCCTAAAAAAGAATGCCGATCCAAAAAGATGCTTGGTAATCCTTGACTTAATTGTAACAAAAATTTTGCAATTCATATTGTGTAATGGCCAAGTAATGCCACCTGGAAGATATTCCGGAGGTTCTTGAAAAGTCTCAATGTGCACTCCGGTCAAATAGAAGCGCTGATATTTGGGAAACCAACGATAAATGCCGTTGCCAAGGTCGCGGTCAGAAAGGTGAACATTTTCGAATGTGCGCATGTTGTGAATGCCCCGAAGATTGTTGGGTCCGACGGTGCCCTTCATGATCTGAAGGCTTCTCGCAGGATCCCTTAGTTGCTGTAAAATTTTGTTGTGAAAATTTAAAATAAAATTTTTGAAATTTTCAAAATTTTTATTAATACGCATTGGTCCTGAATTTCGACAAATCCTTAACAACTTGTTCTTGAAATGGTATTAAACTTTTTTAATGAAAATTTTCATAAATTTTAGAAAATCCTATGGGTTTGCCATCTGGTTTTGAACTTCTGAAAATATGTTAGAATAATTGAAATTAATTCTCATTCCGAAAAAGATACCCATGATGCGCCACCTTCAGCACCCCATCCGACAGAAAACAATGTGTCATCATCAGACAAACTTGCTTCTTTTCTGTCCAAAACCATTGATGTACAAGCAATCGAAATGCTGTAAGGAATAAACATATAACATACCATTCAAATTGTTGTCACATTAATATAATTTTGAATGTTAACCCAAATTTAAGAATTTTTCTAAAATTTTAACAACTTTTTAAATTTCGAATAAAAGCATGTTTTGTCCAGGAGACGGAGAAGTCTTATATAAATTAGCCAAAGCAGTAAGCGTTTCTCAAATTCAAATTAGATCACAATTTGCCAAGAAGGGACCTTCTCCATCCATCCACTCGAACAAAGTAATATTTGTTCATACACAAATTTAAAGTGACAATAAAGTGAGTTTTCAAAAGTTTAACATTTGTTAGTCATAGAAAGTTGGTAAAAACGCGAAAAAAAAACAAACTTTGGACCAAAGATGTCAGTGATTGGCTCTTTTAGCTGCACAATTGCAAAGTCGTGGAAATGTGACGGCTCCTTGGTGCTGTCATACATCACAAATTCGTATTCCAACTCCTGCATATTCGATACTGGACAGCCTAAGCAGATTTTATTTTATACTTGTTATTATTATTTTTTATTTGTTTTTTAATATATTTTTTATATTCGCTGTGGCTTCCGATCACACGTGAGCACACCCCCCCCCCCTTACACTACAATAACAAATTTTAGACCATACATACCCACACCCGGACGATCGTCTTTCTGATAACATGTGCCGCCTGCGTACAGAACTGGCTTCCGGAGACCATGTGCACCTTGAAGTTTCGCCCGGTCCGTAAAGCATGTTCTTGCCGTCAGTAAATGTCGGCTGGTGACAAGCGTTGCGCTGCAGTGAGTCCAAAGCTCACTATAAATTTTACAAAAAAATTTTATATTGTTTTTATCGAAAATACTTTGTTATGTGGTCCTTGAGCACAAAAACAGCTGCCGATTCTAAATTGTCATATAATGAACATGGACAAAAATGCTTTAATCTTTTGAAATAAATTTAAATTCGTTGAACGGTTTGCTCACTTCCAAACAGTTCAGGCGTTGGTGCATCTGGTCCCGTTGCAACAGTTCGACAATAATTGAAGATTTGTCGTGCCTCACCAACGCTGATTGGTTTGAGTAGCTTTCCAACGCCATTATAGTCAGGTGCAGTGCTGCGCGTCGGCAATTTTAGGCTCCGGCTCCAGCTTCGGCCCCGGAGCCGAAGCCTCCTGGTATGGCTCCAGCTCCGGAGCCGCTCCGGAGCCGGCTCCGGTACACGGAGCCCGGAGCCGGCGCAGCACTGGTCAGGTGACGGATCGACAACAATACAACAACAATTTAAATTAAAATTATTTTTTGTAGATGAAAGTGAGTTATTAAATTTGTTTTTTGTCGTGAAAATAATAACCATAATCCCAGAAAAAAAAATTACAAACTTTGGACCAAAAATGTCGGCGATTGGCTCTTTTAGCTGCACAATTGCCAAGTTGTTGAAGTGTGATGGCTCCCCGGTGCCAACATACATCACAAATTCGTATTCCAACACCTGCATATTCGCTTCCGGACAACCTAAACACATATTTTTATGTGAAACTTTATTATTTGAGCTCGCCAAAATATTCAAATTGTTGAATAAACCAAAAATATGAAAATTTAATTAAGTATTTATGTTTCAATGATTCCTTTTCAGACTGTTGTTAAATCTACAAAAACATAAATGAATAGTGCCAGAAAAATTTAGTAAAGCTCATGAAATAATGTTAGCCAGTGCTAATAGGTTAATTGGAGCAGTTCGGATTTTAATTATGAATTCGTTTATTGCATAAAAATAAAAAATTAGCATGAAAAATTGCAAAATTAGCACCAAATTGCAAAATTGGCATAATTTAGGCAAAAAAAAACAATAGGCAAAAATTGCAAAATTGGCAAATTTTTCAGAAAATGAAAAATGTGAAAAATGCCATTTTCAGGTGTGTATTTTCCGGTTTTTTTCCGAAAAATGCCTTTTCCAGGGGTGTATTTTACGATTTTTTCCGAAAAAATGCCGAAATAGGCAAAGTAATACCAAAAATTCCTAAATAGGCAAATAAGCAAGAAAAGTTGAAAATAGGCAAAAATAGGCAAATAAAAATCCACACTAGAGGCTTCAAACCAAGCTAAAAGTGTGTTTTTCGTTCGTTTTAGGCCATTCCTAGTCTAGGAAAAAATAGGCATATGCCTAACTCTGCCAACCCTAGTGATAACCCAGGTTCAGGTACGGGTAAAGCGCACGTGCAATAAAAATTGAAAAATCCATGTTTTTTGTTTTAATAACTAAATTTGCGCATAATTCCATTATTCATATTCATATCCCGTTCCTATCCTCACTTATGTACACGTACGTGGCATGTACGTGCAAGTGTATACATATGGTCACACACAAAAAAATATTAAAAAATTCATAACTTTGTTTTTTGACGGGGCGGGGGGAGGGGAGATCTGCAATTGGAAATTCACGCAGTAAGTGCGGAAGCCCTATTTATTGGCAGTGATCCTCTGTTGCACATAGTTTCCTTGTTGATTGAGAAGGACTTTAACTCCATTAATCTTTATTTAGAAAGTCAGTATGGTCATGGTCAATTACTTTTTTTTAGAACGTCTCATACATTATATTTTTGTTGCTTTCCATAAGTGTTATTAAATATTACTTATCAGGCTTAAAAGGATATGAACTAGCCTTTTTCCCATAATATTCCAAATCAAAAGGCGATGCGTAAACAGCTTTCTTAAGCGGCAACAATTTTGAACGCGCTAGATTGGCAGAAACAGTTACAACGTCGTATTTATCACCAATATCTGAATTTATTGATAATTTAAAAACAATAAAAAAGGGCATTGTAACTTTTGACGTCCATCAACAGGATGACTTTTATTGGCGGAGACCTCATTTTGAACTCGGGACATATGCTGACAACATATTTCTAAATAAAATTCTTAACCATTGTTATTTTAGAACAGCGGTTGTCTTGGCCAGCAAATATGCAGACTATCCAGTACCCTAATTTCATGCGGGATTTCCTATCCCAGGCATTCATCCTCCATTCAGGGCCCATCCATGATTTTTATTGCATTTTTGCTTACTATTTTTCATAGTTTTGCGAGACTCAAACATTCCGATTGCAGTATGAGCGAAGCGGTCCTTCCCAGAGGTAAGTGGGTTCACCTAATGAGAGGTGTTTTTGAATCGGAAAAGTTCGTTTCCTTCTTCTATTTTTCTTCATTTTCTCAATTTTTCCTTTTTGCCATTAAATTAGCAGAGCGCGCTATAATTCTTATTTTCTGCTCATTTCTTGTCAAAAGAAGCGTTTGTCAAATTTAAGACAGTATGTAAGCTTTTTTGATCTTGAGCCCTATGTACCATGAATTTTAATTGAATATTTTTATGCAAGTTTGAGCAATTGGCAATAGGTAAAATTCGGCGCAACATACCCGATCACTAGATCGATCAGCACGAGATAATTAAAACAAGTAGAGTTTATACGGAGAAAAATGTTGCAAAAAGCGAATATCATGAAATATCCACGTAGAGTTGGAAAAAAGTCATGTTGAAAACAAATTGATAAGAATTGCAATATACTGTTTTTAGAGCGGAAAAATTTTTCATTTCATATCTATTCACATGCCTTACCCCCATTCTCCCGAATATATCCTTGGATGAAAATCGTTAAGTACCTGAAAATCCGGGTGTTCACTAGGGTTGCGTTGTTTCTTTCCCTCTGGAGTGCGCTCAGGCAAATAAACGTGTGAGAATACATGCATTCGCCTCTAAAATGGCATACTTTTGTTCGTTTTACCAAAAATGAAATATAAATATAGACCAAAAGGTCGACGAGAAAAAAAGGTCGACAAATTTTAACCAGGGGGTTACATCAAAGGCCAGTGTCGGGACACCTTGCCGACGTATGACCCATATGATCGGTACCCAGACCCACCCATCACCCATGTGATCGGATTTTTGTAATTTTGTCCGGACATTTATCATAACGAGTGCTCTCAGAAATGAATAATGAATTCAGATTTATTAGGAAAACAAAGGAAAACTGCCCACCGGCGTCGTTGTATATTCAGTGTCAGCATTATACCAATAGCAGTAAGGGTAACAAACGTCGGCAGGGGGTCTTAGACCCCAGCACGCCGCAACCAAGATTTCGGTAAGGGAAATGACTATGCACCTTGCACTAAATTTTTTTTCAAAGAAAATTTTTTGTAAGAAAAGCATTTTTAGGACAAACAATTTTTTGGTGTCAACCCCACTTCGCAAGCCGCCAGCCGACACCACCCCCCTTCTTGCCAACATATGAAGGGAAATCCCGAAGAATTGCGGTCCCTAAAGCTGCTAAGTATTTTTATTCAGGTAAATTCATAATCGTGGAAGCAAATTCATCGATCATGAATCCGAGTTCGATTTTCGACATTTCCCACATAGGCCTGGTTTTCGCTTTTTTGAAAACTTTAAAGTCAAGAGTGAATTTAAACTAAAAAAATAAATCAATTACCGCTTCAGTGTATTTATGGGTATGGATTATTACAGACATGTATAATCAGCTTAATAAAACTGTAAAAACTTTCCAAAGTCAAAAAAATAAGAAAAACATCCAAGAATGCGGAAGTCCGAAAATCCGAGCTCGGATTCGTGATCAGCGCGCCGGATATAAGGCAGGCAGTGAAAGTGCTAAATTTTGCTTGACTTGAAAATTGGATACTTCAAAAAATTGCGAAAAACGAGGCACACGGTATTTCAAAAACCGAGCTAAAATTAGTGACCAACGCATTTTTTACCCTTATTTGACAATTGACCAAACAAAACGACGGAAAATTTAGGGATCGCAATTCCCCGGGATTATCGCAGTATGTTTCAACAATTGACCTTTTGAAACAAACCAATCTAAATTCGGGTAAGTACCTTACTGGATTGTTGGGACGCAAATATGCACGTGGCCGTGCTGATGTCAGAACAAAAGGTGCTGCTGAGAAGCAGCCAACTCGACCTACATGTGCGAAAGTAGCATCCAAGTAGCATACCGAAAGTAGCATCCAAGAACTCGAAATATTTCAACCAGAAAATTTAAAGACAAAAACAATGAATTTGCAATTGTAATGTAAGTGGGAATTGACTAAACTAGGAGGGTTAACAAAAAATCAAGAAAAAAAATATTTAAAAAGCTTTATCCAATGTGTTAAACAGAATCAAGTCATGGATTATGTCCACATCCTATTCATTTGAGATAACAGAGATAAAATTGCGCGTCTTCTCGCATTTCAATCTTCTGAATTGCCTAATACTTCCAAACATCCGCATTCGGATCCCAGCGTAGAATATCCTCTCGTCGACTCTTGAACATATTGGTATGGCCTTTCATAATAGTTCGCTTCCATCTACCATTCTCTTCCCAAACATGATCTGAAAATAAACAGAAACAAAACATCATAAATCAGATAGAATGAAATCATTCTAAGTATTTGGCAATGGAACAGGGACGTACCTAGAGATAGGCCAGCATGCATTTGCCCATACTATCAGTGTAAGATGGTAACATATTTCGCCGACATGGGAACAAATTAACTTAAAAATTCGTTGAAATCGGAAAAAATTTTTGTAAATTTCCCAAAAATATCTAAAATGGCAACGCCAAAAATTTCGTCGTCTGCGACATTAACCCCCCCCCCCCAGAATTTCAAGGCCAAAAAAACAAAAATTACTTTTACTATAAAAGGCTTTTATTTTTAGCCAAAAACAAATTTCTGCTACAGATTTGGTGATCAAAAATTTTGCTAGCTACAGTCGAGGATATGCGTGATGTGTGTATTACTCATAATTTCGAATGATGAAATGTCGAAAGTTGGCAAAAAGTGTCAAAATCATTTTTCAGGAGCTTAATTAGTCTATACGACATACTGATTCTAAAAATCTAGCTTTTGGAGATCCTGAGGAGGGAGAATCATGATGGAAGGGAGAATCATCTCCTAATCATGAAAATTTTTGACATATTGCTAAAATG
>JAEHOM010000624.1:0-10815 GCA_016433075.1 Hoplolaimus columbus | reverse complement strand
GGAACCCATATTTTGGTCTTAAAATTTCCCGATTTTGGGGGGGGGGTTGAAAAATAATCCCCCCGGGGGGATTAAAAGAGGATTTACGATTTACGGTATATGAATTTTCGAATTTTGCCTCATCCATTCCCTTGCCCCTCGATCGCTTCAAGAATATTTAAGAAGAACATTAATGCCATATATTTAAGAGCATATTTAAGAGTGCAGCACATGCGTTTCAGGATCATGAACGCCTGGTTCACCGTGTGCACCCGAGTCCGCTCCCGCGCATTGCGTCGTTCGACGGAGGACGCGGGGGGAGGACACTTGTTGGCACTGTGAAGACGGCGTTGCTTGCGAAGACGCTTCTTATTAGTATTGTTGTTCGCAGACAATAACGGGATGAGCTTTGACTTGTTGCATGGAGGCGATGCCTGGCATTAAAGAAAGAAAGGCTTTGATTGATCAATTTGAATTTCGCGGGTTTTTTTGGCATTCGATGATTGGAACACCCGTTTTCGCAAAAAAATGAAAACAAACTCTTCCTGGAAATATTAAAACACGAATTTTAATGATGCCAAAAAAAGTCGGGAACCGACATCAGAAATCGAATATGACCTAAGACCGAAACTATAGCAATTTTATGCGTCCACACATTGGATTGTCAGGCCTCATATAAACCAAAAAAAGCCAAAATTTCGTGGCATTAAATAAAAATTTTTTAGAGAGATTCATAAGACATACTTTTTCTCGTGGTTATATTCTCACAACCTTCGTTAAATTTTTCGGGATTTCATGCTAAAAATCACTCTTAGCAAAACTTCAAAATGCAACAACGACCATTTTTGGCAGAATTGGTTGTTGTTGTTGTTGTTGTTGTGCATTGTTCCCGTCGCATAAGCTCGTTTTGGCGAGCAGATTGCCTATTGTGCCGATGGTCGGCGTCTGAAACTGTAACGACGGTTGTTGGGCTGCGGCGGACATTATGGTCGAAAAGCTTGCTCCGCCGCCGTTGTTGACAATGTCACCACAATTTGGAGCAGTACAGGGTTCGTCAAAACTGGTACATATAAATCAGATGACAGCAGGAGGGATTGAACCCAAGACCCCATACCACTTAGTCATCTGTACGTGGGTCAAGTTTAACATTCTTTCCATGGACATGGTGATTCTTTTCCATGGTGATCAGTGAATAACACAATGGATGTTGTGCTTACACACATGGGGTCCAGATGGCTAAGTGGTACGGGGTCTTGAGTTCAATTCCTCTTACCGTCATCTGATTTATACCAGCAGAACTTTTGACGCACCCTGTGTAGTGCGGGTTCAGCTGCAGTTGGATCGGCACCTCGCTGGCCATCAGACTGTACGGGAACGCGTTGGCGGAGGACATCAGCGAGGACAGAGGCGGACCGCCGAAGGGGTGCGACGGAATTGGGGTGGGCAACATTGTCAAGTCGAGAGTCGAGTCGAGAGTGAATGGTCGGGAGTCGAGAGTGGTGGGGACAACCAAAGCACACACCGTCCCATCTCGGCAAACAACAGGTGCTCGGCAACCCACACATACACCTCCATGTCCCTCCCACTCCACACGTACACCATCAGTGTGTATGAGAATTTTGAATGCATAATTAATAAATTAGGTGAATATCAGGTGCGCATAACTGCGGCTGACACTGCAGGAAAAAAGTGAAAAAATTTACCGAAATAATCGATGTTTGTATCGCAGGCGATGTATCGCAGCAGCACAGACGATTACCATTGTGAAGCTGCTGGTGGTAGGAAACGGCGAAAGCATGTGACAACAATTGGAAAAGCACTGATGCAAATGTGAAGAGTTTTGCACATTCGTTCAAACACATGTTACCAATTACCAATGTTTGATCACCAATTCTGACCCATTTTCCTCAAAACTCCGACTTTAACTCTCCAACTGTTCAAAACTTCGATCGAGACTCTCGAGATGGAGTCCGACTTGTGAATGTGCACTGTGCACTCTGTTCTGTCCTGGCATTGTGTTCAATTTTTTTTATTTAAATGTAAATTTTTGTTCAATTTTACTTTGAGTAAACAATGTAATTTTATGGAATTTGAGAAAAATTCGCGCGCATTACGAACTAATGAATGTTCAACAACGGATTAAATGCAATTTTTTACAGTTGTAAAATAAATATAAGATGATGAATACAGATTAGCCTCATTTACAATACTCAAACACCAATATAAATACAATATCAATAGGTACATACTGTACATACCTTATACTTTATTATACAGCTTATATATATATAGTCATTTCCATTTTTCATATTCGTTTTTGCTCGTTTTAGCTTTTCCGACATTTTTTGGTGTTACTTCCGATGCAATGCATTTAATGCCATTAAAAATATCCCTTTACACACATTGTTGGGCTTTCACATTTTAAAATTTTAAAAATTGTCAGTCCATCCATTTTCAACCATTTCATATTTGCTCCTTTCAAATTTCTACGCACAAAATTAAGGGAATGTGATAAAAATAAACAGAGCTTAATCCATCACCTGAGCTCAACAGAGCGTTTTTTAAATCTGAACAGCTAAATGCGAAATCCGATCCGAAATCCGATTAAATCCGAACTCATTGACCATGATGAACAGCAGCATCCTCGTCGTCGTCGCCCTGCTGCTATTTGTCAGCATTGGCTTGTTGTTCGCCAACGAAGTATTCAACCATCTTTTTGAAATTTTTGCATTTTTTCACTTTTTTCTCACCAAAAAGTCACCCTTTTTCCCGAAAAAAAGTGTCCTTTTCCCTTTTTTAGGGGAAAAAAGTGTCTTCGACAACATTTTGTGACGGTGTACCGGTGGTGAGCTTGAATGCGAAGTTTGAGGCGTTGCTCAACGACCCGACGTTCCTGAAAAGCTGAAAACCTTCAATACGGAGTACGGACTATGGGGAGAAGGGTGCGCCGAATGAGCAAATGTGCGCGAAGCTTTGTCCAAACAATACCGCACTGGCTAAGCCTCTGGCAGAACAGGTCAGCGATTAGGTCTGAGCACAAAGTACTTACCGTATTTTCTGTAACAGGTCTCCCGGAGGCGTTATTTTTCAACTCTCCCTCTGGAAGGGGAGTTATTTGGAGGGGGGCTATTATAGGGAGGGAAGTTATTTTTCAACTCTCCCTCTGCTGGAGGGGGAGTTATTATGTGAGGGGGAGCTCTTACAGTAAATACGGTATTAGACATGTTGTTAAAATGTTGCAGTGTGACACGGACCACAGTGGCTTTATCACATTGGACGAGTACAAGTGCTTGAACAAGTTGGCCAATGAAAAACTGTGGGATGCGGACGGAGGCGGATGCGTGACTGGAGCGGAAAGCCAAGCATTTATAAAGAAATGCTTATAAGGAAATGAGGGAATGATCAAAAAAATGAGGAATTGACTGATCAAAAAGGTGTTGTTGATCATTATGTGATAAAATATTAATTGGCAGAAATAAGGTTTTGGAATGAGAATGAACGGTGCTTTTTCATTTCAACTATTTTGCAAGAAATGGTTTTTCAATTCGCTTATAGAAGTTTCCACGGCAAGCCTCTTATTGTGCCGGTGGTGTAGTGGTGAGTGTGCTTGTGCCGTTACCTTCGGGGCGCCGGTTCGGTGCCGCTCGTTCGTTGAGGGTTGAGCCATTAGAGATAATCCTCCTTTCTGCTACTGAGGGGGTAGCAGATTTAAGGGAGGATGCCGTGTTCGGGGTTCACGGCTTCAATCGTCCCCCAATGGCTCCCCAAAACGACGGGCGTCCGGCCGCGTGTCCCTGGCATTAAAACGGACGATGGCGGTGGGGTCTTTGAGTAACCTTCGGGTCGGCTTTGCGGGAGTCGCCCTGTAGCGTCGTGCTATATGGTCGAGGGTGGTCGAGTCGCTTGCGTCTCCCACCAGTCCACTCCTGTCACCGATCTGAGGGGACCGCCCATTTTTTTCACTTAATTCAATTAATAATTTATTTAAACATTAATTAATTTCATTGAATTTTAATAAATAAAAACTCATTTAATGCAAAATTAATTAATCTAATCGCTCGGATGAATTTTTTTACGACGACATCTGGCAGGAATTGGTCCACCTCCGCAACTCACGTCCCCGTGAAGGGCTGCCCCCGCGTGCAGAGGTTGAACCTTAGGCAGGGCTGCTCGAGAATCCCGGTCCCGGAACCGGGAAAAATCCCCGGTTTTTCGCTTCCGGTCCCGGATCTCGGTGTCAATTCCCGGTTCAGATCCCGGGTCGGGGGGTAAAACTTCAGTTCCGAGCAGCCCTGACTCTAGGTAAACTGTTGCAGTGTGACGATGGCGACGGCTTCCTCATTGCTGGCGAGTACAAGTGCTTGGCCATCTTGGTCATTGAAAAACTGGCCGATGCGGATGGAGACGGATGCTTGTCGGAAGCGGAACAGCAAGCATTTACAAGCAAATGCAAATGAGAGAACAAATGTATGAGGAAATATTTGATCAAAAAATTTGATTGGTGATCACTGATCAATAAGAGTTTTAAAGCAATATGCGGAAATAATGTTGCGTGAATGAACTAAGTTGACCCAAAAAAAGGCTGATGATTATGTGATCGATGAGGGTATCAAGCGGTTAAATCTGGCCCAAATTCTCAAACCATAAAAAAATTTAGTTATAAATTTAAATTCCAAAAGTTCCACTTTGCAATGGCCAAAGCCTTTGGTCTTTGGTAATCGAAAATAAATAAATCAAAATAAGTTTAAATCAAATATTTTATTAATTTAATGTTATAAATCAAAAAAATTGACCGGTCAGCTCTGGCTATCTTATGGTCCGTATTTTCATATTGAAAAAATGGAAAGTGTCAAAAAAAGAATGTCAAAATTTCCAAACTTAACTTTTCGGATAATACCGTATTTTCTTTATTTACCTGGTTTAAGAAAATTTCTTACTTTCAAAATTTATTCGTAACTTAGAAATTAGGACAACTTTTATCAAATTTTTGCATTTGTCTACGGGGCAGCTCGTAAGGGAACAACTGCGTTTGGGATCATCTGTCCGGCCCATAGCGCACTGAACAGCACCAGAAGGTAGAGCAGGCAGAGCACAATGCCAAACAGGGCCAAAAGTGCGCCAACAATGGTTAATAATGTCGAGAATGCTGTCGGGAACAAGCTGATCGCTGCTTTCATGCGCGACTGATTGTGCGTTTGTTCGTTACTGTTAATCATCATGTCGAGATTATGTCGAGAATGGTAATAAGCTTCAAATATTAATAAAATAATTTTAAAAAATCGGTAGGAATACCTATTTGTATTAAACAATGGATTTGATGGAATGGAAATAAACTTCTAAAAAAGATAAAAATTTCAGTGATAAAAAAGAGTAATCGTTGCGATAAAAATTTAAATTTGATAGAGTCGCTCTAATTTAGATTTGGATCATCATGTCGAGATTATGTCGAGAACGGTAATAAGCTTCAAATATTAATTTATTTAATGAAAAAAATGGATTTGATAGAAGTATTTGTAAAGGACTATTTGTATTGGTTTTTAAAAAATCTATCGGTAATTTATTAATATTTTTTTTGATGTAGTTTTGTTACAGAACAAAGGCTCCGAATTCCGAAACCAATCGATCCAATGTCATCATTCTACCAAATTGCCGGAAATAACTTTTTATGATGATGATCCGCTTGCAAAGTTACCATTATTATGCTGTGGGGTGCGGATTATTTGAGGCGAATGGGAGAGAGATTAAATAATATGCAACAATAACACACATTTGATTTTGGTTCAGAATTTTAGAACCAAGGAAAAAACAATTAATTTTATATTTTTGATCGAATTATTAAAAATTTGTCATAATAACGAATGTCAATTTTAAAGTTTGTTTGCAAAAAAAAAAAGCAATATTTGAACGAATAACCCATGTTTAAAGTGATAATTTTAGCTATATATTTAAGTTATTAAAAATTTAAAATGTTTATATTTAATTGGATAATCAAATAAAGATATATTTAAGTCAACATAATTTTTTTATTTTGCTTATTAATTACTTCATAAATTGCATTGTACTTTGAACTACTACCATTTCGGACCATCTTATACCTTGATTCCTTTATCTTGGGATGATTCCTGATTCTTGACCCCAATAAATTCTTCCCCCAAATGATAGCTTGCCCCAAATAAATGTCGAAATGTCCGATTTGATCATTATTTTTCTCTTTACGATTCATCAGATTTTGTTCATCTGTCATGTGTTACTGAGGATGTTGTCAGCTGTTCAGAATGGAAGACGAAAAGATGTAAAAGGATGAGAAGAAAAAGCTGCTTGGAGTGGTCCGAAAACAGTTGGCGGGGCGATTGATCCAATCCAACCTGTGATCGGACCGGTCGCCTGACTGCTTACATCTCCACTCCTCCCGCTGAACGTATATTCTTCCGTTTCAATCATTCTTCCCACATGACTAGCCACACTTTTATTTCCATTGGCAAAACTTTTCTTTTTAAATTTTTATCAAAAATAGAGCCCAAAATTTAAAAAAAAAATAAATGCGGGAATCGGGAAAAATCCTGAAAATCTCTCGCAAACCGCGATTTTCCAAAAAGCCGGGATCTGGATCTTGAAATTCTCTATCCCGAGGAACCCATTTCGGTCCGAGCTCTAATCAAAACATTTATTATATTTTCACACATAAAATTAATTTAATAACATTTATTAACTCATTAAACTTATTATAAGGCATAAACTTATTAAATTTAGCATGAATCGCTACACTGTGCTCTGTGTGCTGCTCCTGGTTGAGCTCTTGGTCGTGCCTATTGTAAACGGCAGACCGTCCCATCATGGGTATGTAAGCACATTTTGACCGGTCAAAATTTACTTTTAAAAAAATAATTTAATTTTTTTTTAAATAATTAAATGTCAGAGTTACAGTCACCGTAAAGGGTTTCATCAGAGTTTTACAGTTTTTTGAATAATTGTTTGAGTTCTAAGCCGCTTCCCCAAATGTTTGCTTTCGCGCTGAACTTGATAAAGGATTAGAAATACCGTTTTTTCTACTTTTTTTGGAAATAATTTTAAAATAATAAATAAATTTAAATTGGTTTATTAAAAATTTGGGTACTTTTCAGTTTTACCACTTCCCCCTCCCCCACACCAAACCTCATCAAGATTGACATGTTTGGCATTTTTTTACATGTCATTCTTGCATAACATATTAATCTAACCTTAAGTTGTCGAAAAATATTACTTAACATGTCTATGACATGTCGAAAATGTCAATCTTGGTAAGACCTTTGGGGGGAGGGGTACCAAAACTGAAAGTACCAAAAATTTCGCCATTTTTTGCAGCTATCCCCAGCAGCAGCATAAGCAGCACAAGGGCCTTACGGGCAAGAAGCTGCTGAAGGGCGCAGTGGTTGGTGCCGCTGCGGGAGCTGTGGCCACGGCAGCAGTGGCGGGCGCCAAAAAGTACATGAAGCACAGACAGCAAGCGAAGGCGGCCAAACATGCGGCCAGGGGATACGGATAATCAGAAGTCAGAACGAGCGAACCCAATTGTCTTGACTTATGGCCAAAACCCAAAATTGAACTCTATACTCTATATACCATTATGCCCTATATCTCTATACTCTATGTGCCATATAAAATTTGTATACCATTTTACAGACTATGCATGAGACAATTGATAAACAGTCTAAAATGCCATCTGAATGTTAGCTTTTAAACATAGAGTCTTTTGCCTGAACTAGCAATTAGACAGTGTACCAAGCGTGGCTTAGAAATCATTATAAAAATATTAAAATTTTATCTTATAGCTAATTGCGCTTATAAGATTCTTGTGGAGCTTATGGACACATCAACAAAATATGGAGTATAAATTAAAATGTATTAAATCATTACTTTTGTATACGGCAAAAAAACAGAGAAACAAAATAATTCAAAATGCCAAAATTCTATTCGGAGTTCCACACATTTATAGATTTGTCATCTTGTCGATCGAATTAGACCGGACGTGTACAGGAATAGGCCTTGAAAAGCACATTTGACCAAAAATTTAAGTGATATCAACAGCCAACCGGTTAGCAGCCAAGCGCCAAACTTTGCCCAATCCGCCAATGGGAACAACGGGACGAGTTGAATAAGTGCAAACATTGAACAGACCTTATAATATTTAAAATATGGTTATCAAATTTATTTTTTGGCATTCTGGATTTTTAGTTTGTAGAATCCAAAAGTTAGTCAAAATTCCGATCTTTTACCTATTTCGGCTTCTTAAAATTACATTTTTTGAACATTTTGCTCATATCCCACTCTAATCCAGCACATTCTGCTTAATTAAAATGGCCAGAAAAAAGATTTTGTTAATTTTGGACAGTTACCGCTCCAATTGAAAGGCATTTTTGCGCATCGCAATGACCCGAGTCGACACGCAGACGACTCAGCCAGACAATCACGGCGACGAAAATGCAAAGTGCTGAACCCAAAGCCAGCAGAGCCAACACGGGAATGTAGTCGCTCTGTGATAATTTTAAAAAGAATTTTTGTTTTAAAAATTATAATTATCAAATATTTATTTCATTTTTTATGCAAAGAACTAAGGCAGAGGTGCAATCATACAAATCATCATACAAACTTTTACAACCATTGAAACATTAGTTACAACTTACAACCATCATAGAAACTATTAAACCATTAAAACAATAGTTACAACCATTGTAACAACAGTTACAACCATCATAGAAACTATTAAACCATTGAAACATAGTTACAACCATCATACAAACTGTTACTACCATAGAAACAATAGTTACAACCATCAAACAACAAATACAACAATCACAACAACAGTTAGAACCATCAAAATAAAGTTACAACCATCACAACAAAGTTACAAAGTACAACAAAGTTACAAAGTTACCATCACAACAAAGTTGCAACCTTCACAATAACATTTACACAATCACAACAACAGTTACAACCATCACAACAACAGTTACAACCATCCCACAACAGGTACAATCATCACAAGAAAGTTACAACCATCACAACAAAGTTACAAACATCACAATAACAGTTAACAATCACAACAACAGTTATAACCAACACAATAACTATTAGAATTATCACACAGCAGTTGCAACCATCACAACGATAGTTACAACCATCGCAACAACTTGTTAGAACCAGCCGCCAACCACAGATCGGTAAGGTTAGATACCGCTGCGCGAAGTGCCGTGTGTGAGGCAGCGCTCAGTGTGGCTGCGCTCAATGCAGCGGCCAACGCGGTGCGTGCAGCGCGGCACGCTGCGCGTTCGTCACGCGACGCGGCAGCCTTCGTGCCGTTCTCAGTTCTCTGCGCGGCATGCATCCAACCGGCAGGACCATCCGGCTCGTACACATGGAAGCCTAAAAGTGCATATTGATAGCTTATATTTGCATAATTTATATTTTTTATTTTTACAAAATATTATTTATTACCTTGCAGCATTGTTGATGTTGTTGTTGCGCTGCATGGAGACCGTAAACAGTTGTGATGCTGCAGACGCGGAAGATGATTCTGTTGATATTGACTCGGCATGCTTTTACCATTTTGAATGCTTAAAGTTAACTGTTTAAAGTGTAAAATTGAAAGTTTAAAGCCAAAATACTTATAAAATTTTCGAAAATATTCAAATTTCTTGACCAGAATTTTTACCTGTTGTAAGACAAAAGTTGGAACTGTTGTTGCTGTTGTTGTGGCAAATTTTTTGGCAAAAGTGCCGAGCTTGGTACTGCCGTTACCTCTCCAACATTTTCCGTTGAACTTGCCACCTTCCACATCCGTTCCAAAAGACTTTCGCGCTCACGCCTTGTCCGTCTCCATTCCTAAAAAATACAGTATTTTCATACATGTACGGTAAATCTGATTTAAAATTTTAAAAATTTTCATAAATTTGCTTTTTTTTAATGTTATTCTGATGTTATAATACATTTAAAGATCAAGCTGGCTTTTTATAAAAATAATCCAGCTTCTAATCATTTCTGTATAAGCATTAAATAATCGCTAAAAAAAGAAAAATTAGAACGGCGAAGCTGAGGCTAAAATCTCTGATCTGGATATATGATCAGTTTACTCATTGTCAGGATAATAATTTGAGAATAGCCATTAATTTGCATAATGTCAGAAATCGTCACTTAACGGATACCGTATATTAGTACAGGTACAGTTTCTCATGGTCTCATCTCCAACCTTGAAGGTACTGTCCACCATCGCATCGTCGTCCGAGCCGTTGTCTTCTTCGGAAATGCCTTCTTCCACCTCGTCCTCCTCATCAATTGCACTTGTCAAGGACGTGCGTGCTCGTACGCGACGGTACTGCTGCTCATCAGCTCGTCCATTGGCCAAAAAGCGATCCGAATTTGCAGGTGTAAAATGGGCCAAATAAATCAGAATGGCCTGAATATATTATTCAAAATTTTTGAAATTTCGAACTTCAAAATTTTTGCCTGAGCAATTAGACGAAGAACGCAATTTAGCGGAATAATTGTCAAAAGCCATGCGCGAGGGACCAACGCTACCACAATTGCATTGGTGAATGCCACTGCAGCCACAGCAAAACGTGGTCTAGAAAATGGGCATAAATAATAATAAAAACACAATTTAAATTAAATTAAAAAATTTTAAATTTATTCAAAAATGGTTCACGAATATGTGCTTACTGTCCGCCCTTCTTGGCTAACTTGGCCATCATTTGCTTGTCAAATGGTGGAATTTTGTCTTGTGCCAGTAAGGCGAGCAGTCGCGATGGTGGCAGAAACAGACACAATAGGGCAGCCCATAGTGCGCAAACTGAACCCACATTC
>JAEHOM010000623.1:0-10817 GCA_016433075.1 Hoplolaimus columbus | reverse complement strand
TGCGAGTGGAACAAAAAAGGCGTTTTGGGGAAAGACCGATCAGCGGCAGATGGGTGCTGGTAGGCGGAATGATTTCAGTCTGAAAATTGACTGAGTTTTGGGAATGAGTGGATTATTGCCAAAAGATTGCCAAGAGCAGAAAGAAGACGGTCAATGCGACCAGAATGGAGATGCACAGGGCAATCTAAAAGCAAAACCAAACTTTTGGAGACCGATCAAGAAGACTCACCTTTTCCCCAGATTCGGAAGGCAAATAGAAGACCAGGATGGTTAGGAAGGAGATGCCAACGCATGGAAACACCTTAACAAGGGAAAGGAAAATAGCCCCCCGAATAGGTGCGAGAGAAAGGTTCCTAGCTTCAGCAGAGGGAAAGGTCAAATCCATTGACCGGGCGCTATTGTTTCAAAAATAGTTATTGCACTCATGACGGACGTCGGAAGAAGTCATGAAAATATACAAAAATCAGCTCTAATTTTTTTTTTATTATTTCAATTTTTAGAATATCTTTCAAATAAATTTTTGGATTTTTTGTCTGCGGATCATCTATGTGAGTGTGATAAGCTAGAAGCAAAATTTCCAAATTTTGATGCGGAAAATATAAATTCAATTACATTCCCAACATAGGTAAGCAAGGTGATCCGTCAGCTCGAATTTCGCGTAGGGTCCACTAATTTTCCGCTTTTTTATTGCATTTTTACTGATAAATTTTTCGGCTTGCGCGCGCGGGGGAGGGGGTCTGACCTCCCCCTTGCCCACCTATGATTCCCAAGATTTTTTTACTGATTGTGAGCAAAAACTGATAGAAGATGAAAGGCCAATATCTGCATTTTATGCGAATAGAGAACAATAAATGATCAGAACATACCAGGTTAACCGTATAAAACAATGGTTTTCGGCGTAACGTCAAAACATACTTAATGGAACAAATTCGCTCGGTTATTGAAGCCGGAACAAAACTTACTTTGATGTCGCCAAATTTGGCACCATCGCCCGTACCAACAGTTAGTGCCGATCTGGCCGAATAAAAGGAAGACCCGCGAACAGCCTGAACAGACATGACGTCCCATTCGACGGAGGGGTAATAGTCCGAGAGATCTGCCGAGCGACACACCAAAGACACGTGAAAAGCAAAGACAGAGACATCAGCACCCACCGATGCCATCGTCGGTTTCTGTCTTGTTGCCATTGGCATCCTCCCAAAATGTCAAACGGAGCAGATCGTCGGAATAGCTCCAAGAGCCGAACTGAACAAAAAGAGTTGGAATATCTATAAATTGAATGGTCAGATTGTGGTCATTCTCGCCTTTAGATGACAGAGCTGCTCATCAAATGGGAACCATTGGACCTCAATCTGACAAAGTGACTTGAACACTGCAGGCGGTTCCCAGAAAACCTGTAAAAACAATTCTCTGAAGATAAATGCATACTAATCAGAGAACGGATGCATGCAAACTAACCCGTCCCGTGTGGCTGAGAGTCGCCTTCGTTCGAATTGTCACATTGTAATGGCTATGCGCGTTATTGTACAAAACGATATCAGGCACCCAGATCATCTCATGCGGAACATACAACACAGTGACATCTGCAATCATCATATTTAATAAAATATAACAAATTGGGAATGTTAATATGTCCTATGTTGCATGTTGCAAGGCCTTTGTATCAAATTCACGACACTACCCATGGTGATTGATCGTATGTTCTTGCGTCCCCGAATAAGGACATATAATGAAAAAGGTGCTCAACATAATACATTGTATAGGATGTCCTTTGTTTAAGCTATATTAATTGATCTTTCACTTTTTCCCATGGACCTACACTAATTTATGTATGGGCCCATTTTTTGACATATAGGTACCTGTACTCATTCAATTGATATTGATATTTGTTCCTCCATCTACCAAGCAAGCCCACCTCCATAGTTTGCAGGTTCCCACGACAGTCTGGGGTCCATCCATGACTGGCGAAGCCAAACACTGACTGTCATGATCTGGTCGATTTCGTGCTATAACAGACAATCTCCAATTTATATATATAAACATTGAAATTGGGTAATTACTGACCACATCGATGATCTGTGAAAGGCGAAGCCTTAAGCGCACCGTGCTCGGTCCAGTCCGATTTGGCTGGTCGGATGGACGCCGATGGCGATTGTAATTCATCAGAAGGTCGTCGAAGAGTCGCTTCGCATTTTCGTTCCCCAATGAAAGATGGGCAACAGAGCAAATGACGACGAGGATGAGAAGTGGAAGAAAAACGGACGACATCCGACGAAACATCGCTCACTTATTCTTTGCCTTAAAAAAATAAATAAAACAAAAATTACAGATAGAACAGCCACGGGAACCCATATACCGCCCCCACCCTCTCAGAAATCTTCAAGCAGGCGACTATAATGCCGTCGAATAACATTTATAGCAAAGGATGCATTGAAAAATGGTTTATTCCATAAATTTTTGAAAAAAAATTTTGTTCGCAATTTTTATCACCAAGTCAAAGAACGCTACAATCTGCTCCCCGACATAATTTCCTAAAGTAACCTGTAGACTACTTACAACCGCAGTCGAAACATATAATACTGAAAAAACGCATCAATATTCGTTTTAAATCATTTAAACATCAACATTGAGCTCTTTTGTTTCTTTTTTGTCCACACCCGTTAAAAAACATGAATGATTTTATTTGTCTTTTGCTGAATAAAAGGAAGAGCTGCGGGTTTAGTATCGAAGACGAAAAAGAATAGAAAACAGTGGTCAGAAAAAATTGACAACACTGGCTCAGACTCATTCATCAAACAACTCTTCACATGAGACATTTCGAGAGAAAAAGATGGCGAGAGAGCAGATGGCTTACGTGCCTGTGAGTACCAAGGAACAAATGAAGAGTGAGTGGCGTATTCACATTGAATAAAGCAGCAGCTAATATTCACTTCACTCTTCTCCGTCCAAATAACTGAATGAAAAGTCCGCTAACTCCCAACGGGCACTGCCAACATGCTTTCATGTTGGGAACAATGAGTGAATGGCACATCTTCTAGTCAATTCGCGAAGGGACAATCTGATCGATTGTGTATATACCTATTATAATAATGATAGGAAAAGAATTAAAAATTATGGGTGTGCTATTCAAAACGAAACCGAATCGCAGACAAAGAATTCAAAAATGGCAGTCCCAAAAAGTGGAGTCTTTCTTAATAAATTTTTATCCTCCCCCCCCCATTAAAAATGAAGAGATGATGATCATGAATATGAGGTTCAATTTTGAAATTGCCTAGAGGCCTGAAAATCTAGATTTGTAATTCTTCAAGCACCAATCAAATTCATCGATGTTTCACTGGTTTTTCAAGGTACTCACCTCTAAAATGAGGTTCTTTGGCAATCACCTAGAATTTGGGTCACTTATGTTAAAATTTTTTAAAGAAATGTAGGTAATTTCAAAAAGGACCTCCCTCCTCAATGCGTTTCCCAACAATTACAAAAAAATGTTTATTCCACATCCAACACAAAGAATTAAAGGAGAGCTCAAAAAACGTTTTTGTTTTAATTAATATTCACTAAATTAGGTAACCAATTGATGACGTGTATTTACAGCTCAAAAAATTTGTAGTAAAACATAATTGTGATCTTTTTTGAGCTCTCTGTATAGCCGAAAACACTAAGAACGAGAATTTTCGCATTATATTGTCGAATGAATGATGCGAAAAATAGAACATAGAACTGAAATAACAGATTAATTCCACCATGCATGCTAAATGTGCATTGTGGAAACAATAATCAGTTCATCGCATAGGTAAAAGGGGAGAAGCGGCTATAGATCAAGGTGGAATAAACCATAAAAAACAGAGTTGTGAATAGATAATTTCCGGCCTTACTTCAACTAGACAGTGAATAAAGTATATTTTTACGGAAAAATGGTATGTCATTAAAGTTGGATTTCCAAAACTCCAAATGCTGATTATCGATTTGCAAAAAACATTGTGAAGTCTACCAAAAAGTGTCAAACCTTACACAAAAAGCATCATCTATTCTCAACAAAATAAATGGGGTAGAGAAAGGATGAAAACATAACGATGGTAGAAGAGTGTGATTTCAAAATAAATGGATTATAATGGTGATGGAACCTTTGAAAAGTCAAGCTTCAATAATGTGCCATAAATGTGATCAAATCCTGTCCAATGTAAGCTACGTTTCACTTCGTACTTGCTCCAGCATCGCCATCATTTTGTTCCAGTTTCTGTTTCTTCGCTGAAATCATTTCACCAATAAGGAAGGCAACAAAAAAAGATAAAAATACACACATATTTGCCAAATTATAGGAAGTAAGGAGCCCAAAAGCTTCAGACTAACAGGCCCGACGCAAAATGAACAAATAAATGTTTTTTTTGCGATCATATAAGCTGATCCCTAAAAGCTTGAAAGCCAAAAGCGCCGTGCCTTCACAAAAATGCATTTTTGCTTTTGTGAGTCATCCTGTTTAGTAGTCCTACTATGAAATGTTTTTCTTATATTAAGCTAATTCGCGCCCCATTTACTAATTTTTATTTTAGCCCTTTTACTAACTATATTTTAGCCCAGTAGGGAACATAACATAAACGACAGACTACACAGTCTGATGACTCACCAGCAATCCCCTCGCCTAGCGCCGATGAGTCTGCTGCGGTAGGGGCACCAGGGCCTCCACCGATTGCAGTAGACTCACCGCGGCCCGGCCTTTTCAATCCTCCACCTCCTATTCCTGCAGCAGCAGCAACAGGAGGACGCACGTCTGGAAGACGATCGACGCCAAGAATTTTGTAGATCTGATTGTAAGCGATCAGACGAAGGGCATGTTGAGCGGAAGAAGTGATGTCCTCTCGCTCTTGATCCGTGATATGGCCCATTATGTCAATTTGCTCTTTTTCGCAAGGATCCAATAGTTTGGAACGTTCTGAATTAAATTTGAAAATTACAAATAATCAAAAAATGCATAAGTTTAATTGGCGCACTGCTAAGATATTGTCCACTGGAGATGACTTCGAAGAGACGACGCACAGCATCTCCTGGACTCAACGGCATCGCAATGGAAGCAAGTGTCTTCTCAACAAGAAGCTCAATCGCCTAAATAAAAAATATGCAAAATAGACGTAAATGCAACAAAAAACCAACCCAACAGTTAAGAGCGGACCAAGTGCGCACACGATTCCCGATATCGCGCACAATCTTCACTGTTGAATTCATCGAGTGCAATGGGGCACATTTGACCTTCATAATTTTGATTATATATTTGGTATAATGGTTTAGAAATTTGATCCCTTTTCCAAACATTATGAATATGAATGGAAAAGTGAACAAAACAATAAAATTTAAAACCATATTCCAAAGTATATGTATCAGTAAAATAAAAAATTGACAAGAAAAAGTAATTTGGGCATATTCGATTGGTAATATGCACAACTCACCTGGTAAAACTTAGCATGTCGCAACTCCGCCAACGCATTCAAACATGGTTCCTTTGGTAATGGATCGGTGGGTGGCTTCTCCTCTTCCTGAGAGGCGGTTGTCGTCCCGTCTATACATAGAAAAACACACGTATTTCAATCTGTTAGGGATTTTTTGTGGAAGATGCCGTGTGTTTTGCTATGGTGGCCTCCTAGCAAACCGTTTACTTTCAAACGCTAAGTACTCGAACTGGAGTTTTAATTATTATTCCAATGCATTCATTCTCACTGTTACCCAACCGCATCTCAACAAACACTTTTTGTTCTATTCGAACCCGATACTAGTGATAACCAGTTGGCGGAATTGGAAAGTCGAAATCATATGCCACACATAATTTGAGTGACAATTGACAACGAACATGCCTAAAAAACATGACAAACCGGCAGGTTTTGCTGGTAATGGCTCGCGAAGGTGCACACAAGTCAATGTAACACGGCATACGAATGAAACGCTGCTCAATGAAATGCTAAGCGCTGCCTCATCAACTGATTCCGTGAGAGTCAATTTGTCTTCTGGGAGTACCTATAAAAGCAACTAACAAAGTTGATTCCAAATAAACCCGACCTCCGCATGCTGCTTAAAAGCTTCAGACACCTTCTTCATCAATGTAACCGTTGGAATTTTGGAGCATAACACGACCATTTCAATCTAAAGTACAATTTTGAAAATTGAGGAAACAACTTTCTCTGCCCAATTAAACCTGTTTGTCCGTCTTTAACAACAAATGCTTAGCCAGAAGACCAACTCGCATCACTCCCTTGAGCACACGCTGTTCCTCACGCTGTTCATCAGTAGCACCTCCAATTTCTGCCATCATTGCATCCGAAACAGACTTTAGCGTCTTCTTTAAATTAAGAAATGTTTTAATTTTAAGTGTTTTTGGAATGGACCTCAACGAAAATAGCCAAGCGCTCCACAGATCGGAACTCTTCCACAGACAATTGTATTTGTTGCAACTTGTGCAATACATGCTTATCGTCCATCATTTCTTGGTTTCGTTGCATTGGCATTAACGGGCGTGGCTGTTGCGGTGGCGGTTGGAAACTAAATTTTCCTTTTTATGAACATGAAAACAAAAATAATGAAAGAGTTCCCACTTCCCATTACTCAATGCCAGTGAAAATTTTAATGACAAGATTTCCTACTGTATATTGTCAAAATCAAAAGATAACCTTTTAACCTACAACCCATAAGAACTCTGCTAATTTAGACAAGTTAGAGACAGCTCGATAGTCCCTTAATATAGCATTGTCAAAATCAAAACATACGCTGGTCCCGAATAGTACGCATTAGCATATTTCTGGCTTGCACCATGCTTTTTGTTCCCCCATTGCTTCATTTCGACTTTCAAGCTCGGGTCGACTTTTTGCTATAAAACACGCGTAAAAACAATATTGCTTAATTAAAGTAAACCTTGTACTGGAGGCGATGACGACGCCCCTTAAGATGTATATCCTTGGCTCCTTTGTCGCTGAACTTGCAGTCACACAATTTGCACACAAAGGTAAGAAATTTCCCATTCGCATCCTTCTCTTCCTCAATGTATTCTTGCCCGACCGGTTTGATATCAGCGTCAGCCAACAAAGCTTTCTAAACAGTCAATTATAGCAAATTGATATAAAGAGGGTTCAAGTTCAAAATCTGTTTCTTTTCTTTTTTCAATGTCTTCAAAATATATTATTTGCGAAGAAATGTCAGTTAATTAAATTTCTGTAAGAGAATTCCGGATAGTGAATGCATTAGCAGACACCCACGTAGGTTTTATATCGGAGGAAAACTCCGATCTTGCAAAACTTTAGTTTCAGAGGAAATTTAGCTTGATGATCTGCATAAGCTAATAAATTCTCATAGCTATATAAAGGTACCTCAAGATCTTGCGGTTTCAGAGCGCCTGTGACAGCGTTTGCTGCATTGCCAGTCTTCGTCTCTTCTCCGGTGGTAGTGAGAGTAGTCCCGCCAACAAACTTTGTTCCAGTCACTCCGACCACTTTCTTCAACGGAGCAGTATTTGCACCCACGGTGGGAATGGGCTTGCCCAGTGGCTCATTATTGACCGACACAGTTGGAAGTTGTTCAACAACGGGCACTGGTTTGCCCATACGGCGAAGAAGTGCCACAGTGCGCTGGTGTTTTTGGCCTTTGATGTGGGCATCGTAAGTGTCCTTGCTGAAATGATGTACAAACTCGTCTTCTCAAACGAATAACCGCCTCATAAATTCACCTTGAACAAGTCAGTTCACAAACTTCGCAACGAAATCCCACACCACGGAATGTGTTTGTCCCACTCTTGGAATTAGCAGCCTGCTCCTTCTTCTTGTGCGGTTTACCCTCCAAATGGTCCTTGTAGGCAGCTTGTCCAGCACAGCTTATCTTGCACACTTCACAAAAGAATTGTTGGACATCTCGATTCTGATGACCAAGTCCGTAACGTTTCTTTCGATATTCTAAAAGTTAGAAAAGTCAGTGTTGTGAACATTAATAAGAAATAAACCTTTGTTGTAGTTGATGGGGGCTCCTCCTGCAGGTTTGTTCATCCAATTACCGGTTGCTCCATGATTCTTAGCTTGAAGATAACTTGAAGCTGCAGCGTACACTGCTGCCTCATATCCAGCGTAATGAGTAGTACTTGTTCCGCCAGTTACAGTCGTGGCTTTGTTAGCAGCTCCAGTAGAAGCTTTTCCACCACCGATCACACCATAGGCCCCACCAGTTGTAGACGCTAAAGTGAATAAATTTAAAAAAAAAAGTTAGAAATAAAAAACCTGAATAGTCCGGTGGCGGAGGTGGTTGAGCACCACCAATGCTGTAGCCAACAGCAGCAGTTTGTTGTTGCTGTGTTGCAGCCTGGCTGTACTGTGCATATGCCGATGCAGCTAGTGAGTATTGAGATGTCCTAAAATGACTGTGTTAGATCAACAATTTTTTCTTCTTTTTTTCGCATTGCTTTGTTTACATCTAATGTATATGCATGCTTCAATGTATTCTAATTTTGTAGCAGTTTAGAAAGCGAAAATTGAATGATTTCTATTTTGATAAGCAAATACTTACGCATATGCATTCGTTGTGGCAGTTGGTGCTGCGGCAGTTGCAGTGTTTTGTTGTTGTCCGTAATTGATGAAGGTTTGCTGTTGACCGTTCGCAGATGCATAAGTGCCGTAATTGAACGGAGTTTGTTGATAGCCGGTAAACATTTTACGTTTGCTTTCCTTTAGCTACAAGACAGAAGTCAAAGTTTGAAAAACGGTAAAGCTGTAATCCTGTAATATAATGCACATGTATTTCAATACAACAAGATAAAAATATGAAGTAGAGATTTCTAAGGCAATGAGTAATATTAATATTTCATGGTACTTTCCCTTTAACGGGGGGAGCAGCAAAGTGTACTTTAAACGTGTCAATGGCACGTACGTGTCAAAAGTACGTACGTGTCATAATCATAACGTGTACGCGGGCGGACCGCAGCAGACTCGGAAAACCCCGCAGAGTATAAAAAATAGCGCGTACGCGTCAAAAAACACGTACGTGTCACGTACGTGTACATGAATTTTGCTGCTCCCCCCGTTAAAGGGAAAGCACCTATTTCATCACTCATCAGCCAGATGCGAGATGTCTAACAAATTTCTATTTGTTTAACAACTTATCCCTCATTTGTGTATTGTGTTGAACACAGTAGGTCTATAAGTCGTAGGTCGTATTTTGGAAAAGTTAGTAATTAATCACGGCTGAGTTATTTGGGTAGCTATTGTTGTTACATTTACATATATCGGCAAGCGGTGATGTTGTGAACAACATTTCTATGTTTTTGTTAACAAAAAAGTCGAATTTACTATCTCAGATGTTAACGATTCCGAGCTTTCACAGTAAGCCTACTTAATTAAAGGCTTAGCGTAAGCAAAAAAAAAAAAAAACGCCTACCTACAACGGCACTTTCACTCCCCCCCCCCTATATATGCCAGGCAATAACGCGCGAGTTCGGTCAGTGGTCACACTCACATATTTCGCTTCCTGGTGCTGCCAGGACTTAGACCTTAAGCTGATGCCAAAACCTAAACTGAGGTCTAATAAGCCTAAGACATATTTTGAAGTTTTGAACTTAAAAATTGAATTTAAAATTAGGGAAAAAATTGTTTTAAATTCCTTAATGTTCCCAAGTTCAATGAGACCTAAAATGTTAAAACTTCAAAAATGTTTTTTCTAAAGCAGTAGAAGCGATTTTATGCGATTTGGACTCAACTATTTATAACTGATTTTCATGAGGTTGTAATACCTTTAATTTTCTTTGGTTGCGCGCAAAAAGAATAGCATATTCATGCTCAGCTCGGCGATAGAAAGGAATCGATTGGTACCACATTCGTCCAGTTTTGTTTTGAGCGGAATGCGTAATTTATTCTTCCATATAATATAAAAAAATTTAGAAAATATAGCCAAAACTTAGAAAATATAGACAAAAATTTTCAAGAAAATTCGAAGGCTAAGCTTCGCTTGAAACTCCATTTTCTTCTCGTTTTGACAAATTCGAAATTTTTAAGAACAATTTTCGGTGAAACTAGTGAACGACTCCACAGGTCCTGGCCTGCTAGCGCATATTTTAAGTATGAAATTTCGAAAAATAGCTTTGTTGGCCAAATGGGAGATTAAGGCGGTAAGTATCATGGTTTTGCAATTGGAAAAAAACAGGAGGATTTAGCTACTATTTAATTGAAAAAAATCGGCCATTTTTGGAGAGAAAAAAAAAAACGGAAAACGGATGGATACCGGATAACGCCATTGTGTCCTTCGCCCTCCCTCGTAATAGCGAATACAGATAGATGTACAAAGATAAAGTGTAAAGTTCCGCTCAAAAAGCAAAAACTACATATACTATACGCTATACATCCTACATGTCAGGTAGGTAGATACATGTCAGGTAGTGTACAAGAGCAAGAGAAGTACAAGGAGGTACAGAGGTATACAGATACAGTAATTGGGCACGGGTATAAAATGCCAAATTTTAAATATACAAATTATGCCAAATTTAAATGCCTTGAACTGAGGGTTGTAAAGGACGGATGCAGTGGCGGTGTCGGGTGATGGGGTCCCCACTCCCCAGGAGGAGGGGAAGGGTACTGTAAGTATGTAATCCATAATCATGAGCATACGACCGGCTTCCAGCTGTCCTGTCACCTATAATTTGTTGTTATCTATCTTTTCTTTGTTCTTATCTTTTGTCACTTTTCTACCATTATAGTTGTTTATTTTACGCCTACGAACATCTCCGAACATCTATCTACCTTTCATTTACTTTTATGGGTAGACCACGGAGAAAAAAGGTGTTTTACATAAGTTGAATTAAATTAAAA
>JAEHOM010000622.1:0-10819 GCA_016433075.1 Hoplolaimus columbus | reverse complement strand
AAATATTATAAACCGACAGGACTTTCCGTTCAATGAAATATTACAAAAAAAAAAGTGTTCCGAACATTGTTACAACCGTAAGATCTTTGGGAACGATTCTTTTCTAAAACCATAAAAAAATTGTTGGAATTAAAAGAGTTCGATGCTAATCTGAATCAGAAAACAAAACAATTTTTTATTTTTTTTAAATAGCTTAGATTCTTCTAGAATAGAAACAACAACCAGCAAGACCACAAAGGCAGCATGAGACGATGAGACACAAAAAAGAGGTGATGACATTGTTTACTCCATTCAATTCATTTTCGCAATAATAACAAACAAGTGCCTGAGAAGGACGACTTTTCTTGAGTTGCACAATCCAACTACCTACAACCTTCTCCCTTCTCTTCACTCCCATCTTTGATCCTCCATTTATTTCTTCTCAATAAGATTTACAAAAAAATCAAACTGTAATTGGATTTTAGTTTTCAGAATTTGTAAAATTTCCTTGAATCCTCATTATTAATTAATAATTACTATTAATAATATATTGTTATTAATTTTTAAATAACATCTTTGTCAATTGTTTTTTATGATATGCTTAATTTGTTCATAAAAAATCAAATTAATTTTTAAGCTTTTAAGGAGGAGTAGAAGAAAAATGACATTGAATATCATAGCTCCTTCCTACGGACATAGAGCCATGCTGTTTCTGCTGATATTCATAGTAAATGCATAAAATTTAAATTATTGACTTATAAAATAAAATTCTTAAGGGAATCTCAATTTTCGTGACAATGCTGCTTTCTATTTACATTGTGTACACAGTGTGGAAACAGGCTGGAAGTGCATTAAAATTAATTAATTATAATTAATAATAAATTTAAATTTTTGTTGGCAGCATTAAATTCTGGCATAATGTGGCTGATCCTGTCGCTGCTCATTGTTTTTCTGGTGACCGTTGCAATTTGGTCGTTTATGCTGCACCGATACAAAAAGTTCAACCGACTCCGACAGCCAATAAATGCCGTCACAGTGACAACATCGCGTTCGGACACACTGAAAGTTTAGTGATCGATCATAAAAAATGTGATCAGAATGTAACTATTTTGCTTTTGAACGAATTGATGTTTCCAGCCTTATAAATTTGCCAATTTTCACACCAACTGTGTCAAAAATAAAAAGAACGTTTAAAATGACCTATTAATACTTTGCCCAAAGTGTTTCCCGAAGGTGTATATCCGAGACAAAAAAAAATATTCACCGCCATTTATCTTTAAACTAATTCTGTAAAAGCAGCTCATTTTTTAAGGAGTTTATACCTTCTTCAAAAAAATTCGAATACAATTTTCACTATTCGTATATTATGCACATTTAGGTCCCTCACTCCCTGTATCGCGTACCACCAAAGGTAAAATTTGCAAAAATTTTGGAAAATTTGATAAATTTTGAACTACATTATGGTTTTGGATATTGGATGAATATCTGAATATATTCATTTTGGGATTTTTTTATCAAATTAGAATATATTTGAATGCATAGTAAAGATAATGTGTAAGATTGGTTAGCAAAAAAATGTAATGGCAAGCTTTAAATAAAAAAAATGGGAGTGAGTTCCGCTGCCTCCAACCGAATGCAACCATCCAACCCGAACGCCTTCTGCTGAAAAGATACTGAGATGAGATGACACACATTTTGTGGCCATTGCGAGGGTCGGAGGAGGGTGGGAAACGGCGACGCGGAACAACACCCAACGACCTCCGCCAAACCATTGCAAAGATATAAATGGACAGAAAATTGACAGACATTTTTTGGACGGTGAGCAAAAGGAGGCGCAAATTGCGGCAAGAGCACTGCACTCTCTCGCTACTGGCTGTCTTCTTTTCCTCTAATTACTATCTGTCAGAGGGAATGCAAAAGGAATAGGGACTACTCCAAACTCCACATACACAACAGCGGAGATACCGCGAGAAAAATCGAATTCACATTTTCTATTAGAATTCGTGTTGAAAGTTCGGAAATGTCAGACCCGAAAACTACTTAAAAAGATGTTCAAACCTAAAAAAACTATTTTTACCAACAAATTAATTTGATTTTTTGACCCTAACTTTCCATTAGCATAAAAATTCGAGCCAGATTTTCAGACCATAAAATGTATTTACAGTTTATGTTTAGCTGAGCGAAAAACTCACAAATTTTGCAGAATTTTGACACTCTGTTCAATTCCGTAAGAATATCATGGATTTGTAGCAAAATTATGTGGAATAAAGAAGCAGCAAAAAATGGGAGTGACTTGCGCAGTCTCCAACCGAATGCAACCGTCCATTCCGCACACCTGGTTGAAACCTAAAGACGAGATAACACTCGGTCTGGGTGTGGCCTTTCCTAACACGCGCACATTTGCTCTCTTTTGGCAGCAGGCAGCAAAGTACCTCACAACAGCAATCGGCAAGAAGCGCCGGAGGGACGGGAAACGGCGACGCGGAAAGCCACTCAACACTCGCCCAGCAACGAAAGGGCTTATAAATAGATGGAGACGGGGGACGGACACATTCTCGGACAGAGTGCAGAGGGGGAGAAAAACATTGCGAGAGTAATGCACTCTCTCGTCATCGGCTGTCTTCTTTTCCTCTCGTTATCTCTCTATTGGGAAGGAGAGATGCAAAAGCTATAGGCCTATAGGCTATAAGGACGATGCATTGTCGTTATAAAAAAAAGGCTTAAAAAGAGCGCTAAAATAAAGGCTATGTGATGATGTTAGAGGTGTGAAGGATGATGTTTTGCGATATTAAAAATCATAACAAATAAATTATTGAACAAAAATTGGTGAAAAACTAAACAGCCAAGAAAAATTTTGGTCTAAAAATGACAAAAAATCATAATTAGTACCTGGGATAGAAATAATTTTAAATAAAATTGGCACCTTCCTGGCCTATACAATACCCAAAAAATATGCTCATCAAGAAAAAAAGACATTCAATAGAGAAAATAATAAAAATTCCGAATAATCACTTTTTTTATTTTCTCTAGAGACATGAACTTTTTTTGTTTTTTAATTCGTATTTTTTTAATTTGATGTTTAGCTCAACAATAGTGGTTTTTCAATATTTTTTTAATTTTATTTTTAATATCGCAATATTTGTTTGCCCTTTGACTTGTGAGCGAAAATTTAAACAGAATTCCTTCATCCGCTTATTAAGGGCAAATGAAAAATAAATGGTTAAGTTGGATAAGTGGAGGGGAAAGTTCGCCTCTTTCCCTAACTGACTTATCATTGTCTCATTTCTCTGACACTCTCATAAGATGACATTGTATTTCGAGCAGTTAGTTACTTATGTGTTAGTTCCTAAATCATAATTATCAAATATAAACGAGATGCAGTGGAGAAAAAAGGCCAACAAATAAGTAAATGATGGAATTTTATGTCATTTAATTCAATTCTATAAAAATTGCGGAATAACAAAATAAAAGTTGTGTCAGACAACATTTTTGGTACGATTTAATCCATGATTGACATGATTTGACAAATCAAATCAAAATTAAATAATATGAATGTAAATCCAATGAACTTTTCCCTCCGGTGCCATTTCTTTCGCTATATTCTAATTCAAACGCGAAAGACAACGGCATATCAGGAGAATGGTGGAGAAACGAACAGTGATAAGTCAGTGTGAAGCTTGACAATGTTTTCTGATATGATATCTAACGCAACTTTTTATTTCTTTATCTTTTGCACATACATAAGAAAAAGGCAAATAGGTAATAATAAAAATGCCAATCTGACGAATTCAAATTAAATATCTTAAAATGCGAAAAGCGGCTAAACAATGGTTTTAACCGATAACGACTTTGAATTTATGCGGTTGTTAAGAACTGTAGCGTTGCAGGAAATCATATTAATAAATTCTAAAAAAATGTGAATAGACGAGTTGATTTTGAAACGGGAGTAAATTTAAAGTTTCAAATTCTCGATCTCTGCGTTCAGGGATTTTTGAGAAAAGTAAAAATATTAAAAATTGGCAAAAGATTCCAAAAGTGGGTGTGCTGAAGGCTGAACATTGATTTTTATTGATAAATTAGCATTGCCATATCCTTGCTATTCAATAAATAACATCAAATAAGTTCCGCTAATTAAGATCATTTTGTAGCCTTTCCAAAAAAACATAAAATAATTCTACAATAACAATTAGGTGTATATGGCTGTTTTTAAGGTGAATTGAACTACGTGTTGTTAGATTGGATATGCTCAATTTGTGTTATCGTTAACGAAGTGAAAGCAACTGATTTGGAAAATGATCATTGGAAAAATTCCTCTGTGAATGAATGGCATCAGTGTCCTGCCGAGATCAGATCGTCTGCCATCAATTTGGGTTGGTAATTTGGACTTCGTCACTGTGAGCTTTTCTTGCTTGAATAACAACAGTTTTCAAGCAGAGCAGCAGATGCTTCTTCAGTGCTTCATCTCCATGTTCTGCTGCTGTTTGTTGTGCACCGTGTCAGGCATCGCAACATTTCGCGTTTCCGGCAATACAAATGCGGCACCGAGCATGGACAACAGTATCAGTGCTGTGGTCACAGCCAATGCACTGCCCGGCCACAGCCAATGATTCAGCGCAACCTATGAGAAGACAGCAGTAGTACAACAAGTTCAAGCCGTATATGCACGATCTCATTAGCTGGAATTTGACACCGATACCGACTTAGGTACAAGGATCGGTCTCTGACTTTGACTTATCAGCAATGTTTGGCTGATGCATCTCAAATGATCTGTTCCTGATCTGATCAGCTCTGCTTTGGACCAGATTAGGATCAGATCAAAATCAGATCAGGATATTCGCGAAAACAATTCCTTCTATCTTACCTATTCGCGAACTATGAATGCAATACATTTGCATAAATCATAAAAGGGCTTTCTATCTTACTTATTCTCGACCTATGAACTATGAATGTAATACAATTGAATAAAGGCCGACTCCAATTCCTTCTATCTTTCCTATTCCCGAACTATAAATGCAATACATTTGCATAAAGCATAAAAGGTCCTTCTATCTTACCTATTCTCGACTTATGAACTATAAATGTAATACAATTGCATAAAGGCCGAATACAATTCCTTCTATCTTACCTATTCCAGAACTATAAATGCAATACATTTGCATAAAGCATAAAAGGACGGCTGCAAAACAAAAAATACTAAAACTTCCTTGTATCATACCTATACGGGAAGTATGAATTCAATACATTCGCATAAAGCATAAAAGGACGGCTGCAAAACAAAAAATACTAAAATTTCCTTGTATCATATCTATACGGGAAGTATGAATGCAATACATTTGCATAAAGCTAAAAAGGCCTTCTATCTTACCTATTCTCGACTTATGAACTTTAAATGTAATACAGTTGCATAAAGGCCGACTCCAATTCCTTCTATCTTTCCTATTCCCGAACTATAAATGCAATACATTTGCATAAAACATAAAAGGTCCTTCTATCTTACCTATTCTCGACTTATGAACTTTAAATGTAATACAGTTGCATACAGGCCGACTAAAATTTTTTCAATCTTACCTATTCTCGAACTATAAATGCAATACATTTGCATAAAAGGGCCTTCTATCTTACCTATTCTCGACCTATGAACTATGAATGTTATACATTTGCATAAAGGCCGACTACAGTTCCTTCTATTTTATCTATTTGCGAACTATGAATACTACATTTGCATGAAGCATAGAAAGGACTTCTATCTTACGTATTCACGAGCTATGAACTATGAATGCAATACATTTGCATAAAGTTATTCTGACGTTGAATTACCAGCAAAGTTTGGCTGATTTTGGCTGATCCATCTCAAATCATCTGATCCTCATCTGATCCAGATCCTGATTTGGTTCAGATCAGGATTTTTGAAAATTCCGATCAGCACAACAATGGTTACCAATTGAGGTGCCAACGCGCCACCGAGCATCTCAACGATGCTGAAAGTGCCAAGCGCCATTGCGCGCATCGGTGTGGGGTAAAGCTCGATAGAGAACTGCTTGAAGACGGTGTAGAGCAGCGAAGAATGGATAGTGCCGCCGGCCAGCGAGAGCACGGTTCGGGCGATGCCTGAGGCGGTGTTTGGACTTTTGTGTGGAAAGAGAAACAATAGGACCAGTACGGCACAGAAACAGCCGGAGGCAAATGCTGAAGTTAGGAGAAAATCTTACAGATTAGGCCAGTCTAAAGTAGTGTTTGGCTGATCTGGATTATTCAAAAATGGTGTGGTCCAGATCTGATTGGAAGCAGAACAGCAGAGGATCTTGATCAGATCAGGATCAATTTATATCAGATCAGGATCAAAGCAGGTTCTGATCAGGTTCAGGTCAAGCTCAGATATAGATCAATTAGGTTTAGATCAAAATCGAATCAGGATCAGAGCAGATCAAAATTCCAGACATACCAGTCTAAAGCTGTCTTTGGCTAATCGGATTGTTCAAAAATGATTTGACCAGATCTGATCTGAAGCAAAGCTGGATCAAGATCGGATCAGGATCAGATCTTGATCAGATCAGAATGGAAATCAGGTCATCAGCAGATTATTTAGAGATGACCAGCCAAACACTATTCGAAGCGGAGACACCTTGAGCAAAAATGAACAGCACCCGGCGCCCAACCCGAACAGTGCGCCTTTCGAGCAATACAACAAAAAAGGGCACCCAAATGCGGAGAAGGCCGTACAGGGCCACGTTGAGAAACGGGTTGCCGGCAAGCACCTGCACGTCGAAGATGATCACGGAAATGGGCAGCTCAACAGAAAAAGCGGTGACCAGCATAACCAGGGAATAACAGCACAACCGCTTGTTGGCAAACAGATGCCACACCGAGTACAACCTTCACAGTTCAAAGGCTTATTGCATTATAATTTGAACTTTGCATAAGTGCCGTAACGAGGGAGGAGCTAAGGAAGGGGGGAAGCTTTCCTAACGTAAATGGTCTATAATTTCAAAAATTTCTTCGGTATAGCCGACCCCTAAAAATATGTTCAAAAACTAATTTTGTCCAAAAATAATTTGATTTTAGGTTAATTTTGCTCCAAAAAAATCTTTTAAAAGCTAGGCAAAAAAGGTTATTGGTCAAAGGTGCGGCAAAAAATGTCGTTACGGCCCTACTTTGATCCTTTGAAGTACCTGACGTGATGCTCATCCGTCCGAATGCCTTTCAAGTCCTCGGCACTGAATGTGTTCGATTTGTTGTTGTCCCCGTTGAATTTGGCAATTGCGTTCAGCTCAGCGCATGCATCCGCCAGACGACCCTTCTGCACAAGCCAACGTGGCGATTCGCGCCAGCGCATCCAAATGAGCAGCACACATGGCAGCAGTGATCCGTTGATCGCTGCTAAATAGAGGCGCCAATCGGCGACGAGAAATGCGATCAGAGCGCAGAACTGAAGGACGAGGCTCCATTGGAAGGCAAATGTCTGTTTAAAATTTGGTTACTTTTAAACAATTTTTGGCATTCTGTTTTTTCACCTGAACAATGCGATATTTGGGCCCAACCGTCTCCGACGCCAGCGTCATTGACGTGTCGACGAACGCACCATAGGCCAAGCCCATGCCGAGCATGGCCAGCGCCAGAAAGTGCCAAGTCGGTGCGGCAGCTCCGCTTAGGCCCGAAATGGCCATCGCAAAGGCGCTCACGGTGGTCACCACGCGGCGGCCGAACGCGTCCGCCAGATGACCGCCCGCACATGTGCCTATGGCAGCGCCAATGAATTGCAGGGTCTGCATATGGTGGGGCAGATGGGAGTACGGGCACACAAGCCGCTCCTCGTCGTACAGACTGCGAAAGTGGTGCGGTTGGGGTTGGGAAGAAGAGTTCGACGAACAGTTCAATGCGATACGAGCACAAACGTCCTTAAAAGGGTATGAAAAAAGGCTTCTTGCTTAAAGGTGTCTGAATTTTTTGATACCGAATATTATTCCTGATTTTTTGGTTAAGTCTGGATTCCGATTTCCAAAAAAAGGCATTTAGCGAAAATTTCTCTAATTTTTAAGCCACAGCCACAGAAAACTTGATTTTCTTAAAGTCCCGATACCGACTCGGAATCCCGAAATCCTAAAATTCAGTTCCATAAAATTTTTTAAGCCTCAGAACCTCTTCAGTGCCGGAGGAAGCACATGGTGGCCTTAGTGTGGCGAAGGTGAGAAAGATGTGGTTGCCGGCAGACGGAAGCATGGCCCATTGGATGGTCACCAGCATGAACAGCTGATAGGCACCATATTGGCGTATGCGCGAGAACAGTTGGTCAAAGTGGGAGACCTGCTGGGCATGGGAGACAGCTGGCGGTTTCATTGGCAGTGCGTGAGATCTGTCGTTTTACAATGAGAAGCGATGTTTTCAACGAATTCTTAATTTAAGATAGTAAAATTAAATTCATTTTTAAAATTTTAATTTTCCTTTAAACTAAAAGTAGAGACTGGACAGACGAAAAAGTCTGGGCCTGGGTTAACAAATTTTCAGGAAACCAAGTTTATTGGGTACAAACCCATAGAAAAACAGAAAATTTTGGGTTCAATCAAAAATTCTGGCTCAGGACCCAGAAATTCCTAGAAAAACTCAAATCTGCTGGGCCCAGACCCAGACCGGTCTCTAGCAAATAAATGGAAGTTATAATGTGGTTTTTGAACAAAATAGAATGTGCTGGCTGCGGGAAGGTAGTACAGTGGGCATAATATGGCCATAATTGAGGGAACTTTCTGTTGATGGGTGTAAAGCTGTAAAGTGCAGCAAGCAGTTCGGGAATGTGTGCGATGGAGCGAAGAAGAAGCCCCCGCCGACATTGGCCCTTGCTTTGTTTTACTGCACAAAATGAGGGCGACCAATGATGATAGGCTTTTTAAACTTTTACGTGAAGCAATTTGCAAAAAAAGGAATAAATAACAATTGATTGATATGTCTGTGTCTTTCAAATTAAATTTAATTTAATTTAGGGCAATTTATAAGATTGTAAGACCAATTTTGAAATACAAATATGGCCCTAATTGAAGGAATTGTTAGAGAGAAAAAACAGAGATTCAAAGAAAGAATGCACTTTTATTGTCTAAAGATTATTCTTTGAAATGAGCAACAAAATCAGTGTTTTGACTATTTATTTTAGAGAGCACAAATTGGGCGAAAGGGACTCGCCAATCAACCGACCAAATTACTAATGGTGAGATGATTATGGGAACGGGAGGGTACGGACGCGTGGCAACCGACGAGCGACGACGGCGAGCGGTGCGCATGGGGGGAAGATTCTGAGTTATCAAATGATAGGCCTTCGAATGAGATTTGTGAATGAGCCTGATGAGCATAGGCAGTCGCTTTTTGCGAACTTCAAAATCGATCGGTCGCGCCTCTCGACAAACACAGGTCGAGAGAGAACTAATAAGCTGTTGAGTCCATGTTCAAAGGAGAGGTGAGGCCAATTATCCCTTTTGCTTTTATAGTCGAAAGAGGCACTTTAAAATGTTAATTTTTAATTATTTTTTTTATTCTACAGATAGGTAGGTAGGGTTTTTTTGTAATTTTTTTATATTTAATTGTACGAACTACGCAGAAAAAAGTAGTAAGAAGTGAGAAATGAAATTGCCAGAGAAGTATCTATCTAAAGATTTCGATATTGACTTGTGAGTGTTCAATGTTCAGCACCAGTTACAGGTTACAGCCTCCTTCACTCGTCCTTGATTGCCTTGGCCAAGTTGCCCAGGAGGTCCACAACACACTTGCGCTCCGCCTCAGACCATTCGGCTATCTTTCCGCCGGTCCCGCCTTAACAGTACAAAAACAGTTAAAGGACAAATGATCGGACAAGTGATCGATCATATGATTGATCAGGGAACTAGTGATCAAATGATAGATCAGTTATCAATTTATCACTCTGCTCTCGATCACTCACTGATGCCGCCCATAAAGCACTGTGCAACGCTGTCTTGGGGTATCTGGACAAGCAGGAACACGACGATAGTCACGAGCATGAAAAGCTTTGAATAACCCATAATTTTGTCTTTGTTTTAATTTGTTATTTGGATTATAACAAAGTAACAAAGTATTTGGATTATAACAATTTTCGTTGAATATTTCTTCTTACGATACATTCAAGGATAGGTCCTACCGCTAATAAGGGATAGAAAAATAAGTAATTGTGTATTTTTTTAATATGAATATGCACCTTATATATATGCCCAAAATTATGCGAATTGTTTATTATAACAATTTGAACTTCCTTCACTGTCAATGATGGATTTCCGCCTAAAATTGAAGCAAATTCATCTCTAATATATCGATTCAAAATGTATTGATCAATTGATTTATTCGCGCGATTCCTCTCATCAGTGCCCTTCCGCTTCCGTCCATTGCCAATGGTACTACTGTGTATTATTATGCATATTGATGTAAACAAATACTTCCTACTACATCATACAACGACATAGAGGCCCACAGGAAGCATATGCACTCACCAAAAAAAGCATAGCACTAAGAAGCATACCTAGCTTCTTACTGAAGAAGCATACCTAGCTTCTTACTGAAGAAGCATACCTAGCTTCTTACTGAAGAAGCATACCTAGCTTCCTAATCATTCACTCCAGTATTTTGTAAAATAATGCCCTGCTGGAATCTGGGTGAGTATTGATTTTTTAGATATTACCTATGCTATTATATGCATATTGCTTCAGACATTTAACGCATATCTTATCAGTTATCATGCACCACAATGCAAGTTCGGATGTTTGGGGATCACAGGTGAGCAGACCCCCTCCCCCAAAAATTCGAAAAATTTTGCGCGACCTCCAGAATTTTTCGCTGCGCGTCCTCCCCC